>SNQJ01S0249840.1:12441-25347 GCA_010110895.2 Picea sitchensis
TTTATTCACTAAAATGTTGCCATAAAGTATTATATTCTCCCTTCCTTGATATCATACCATTATCCCATATCTCTCCATATCCAAGATATCTCAAATGGTGGCACTCTTCCTTTACGATTAAACCCATTATGGCTCAATCATCAATATGTCATTGATCTTCTTGAAGCTACCTAGAAAATATGGATTCCAGATATGTTGATTTTATTTGAAAAATAAAATCATCATGGTGAAGAAAGATCTCAAATGGTGCGAAAAAACCTCCTTTATATCAACAACTGATGAGAAAGATCAAATTAAAATAAAATTTGAGAATACTAAAAAAATATCAAAGGACAAAGAATCATAACCCAACTACAAAAACAAGAGTTGGACCTACAATGCCAGTATCAAGATGCTTTCACAAGGGAAGGAGATTATTGGCATCTAAAATCTCGTATTTTTTGGTTCAAGGATGGGGATAAACAAATTAATTTGTTTCATAATGAAGCAAAGTTTAGGCAATCCAAGAACAACGTGGTGAATATTAGTTTGGTATATGGGTCTATTGTGTCTAATTTTGAGGACATTAAAGAGGCTACCAAGAATCCCTTTGAAGATTTATATACAAATAAAGAAGAAGCATACCAATCCAATATAATATCCAGCCTTGAACACATTCTTATAATAGCTTCAAATGATGAAAATTTGTACCTCAATCACCCCAGTTCTGAAGAAGAATTTTTTGTAGCCATGTGGACTCTAGAGCCAGTAAATGATCTATGACCTGGTCAATTCTTTATATATTTTACCAATTCTTTTGGAATCTAATTAAATGTGATCTCAAGAGTATGCTTCATTATCCACACCATTCCATGCTACTTGGAGGATATACTAATTCCTCCTTTATAATATTTATTCCTAGATAAATTAATCCCAGTTCTTTCTACAGATTTCAATCAATATCCCTCTGTAATTCCTCTTACAAATTTCTCCTTGAAATAATTTCCTCCTAGTTAAATAAAATCCTTCCCAAAATAATATTTCCTAACCAGTGAGGCTTGATGCATGACCAAAAAATAATGGAAAAAACATTTCTATTCCAAGAAGAGATACATTCATGTTTCAAAGAGAATGGTAAAGGTATGGTTGTAGAGTTAGATATGCTAACTTTTGATTGGGTTAGACATGAATTTATTTTTCAAGTTATGTAGAAATTTGGTGTGAGTAGAAACTTCAACAAATGGGTAGAGACATGCATCAACAATCATTGGATTTCTCCCTTGGTAAATGGATGAGCACCATACTTCGTTTAGAGAAGTAGAGGACTTTGTCAAGGCTGTGCACTCTCTCCCATTATTTTGATCATTCTGGTTGAATCTCTAAGTAGAAAAATATAGCATGAGAGAGAAGATGGAAATTTAATTGGGTTACAAATTACCCGAGGAGATAAAAATATGAATCACTGGCAATTTTTTGATGAAACATTATTGTTGGGAGTTTCATATGTAATTATTGCATCAATATCTAAAAGTGTTTTGGATTCCTTTTCTTGATTAATCTGGGGGATATATCCATAACATGAAATTCCAAGTTATGGGATGGAATACTCCATCTCAGGTAATACAAGCAATAGCCCAATTTTTCCAATTCTCCCTTATTGAATGTTGGACTTGCTTCAGATACCTATGGATACCAAATTTCCTCAAATAAATCTATAGATAGATCTAGAAGAAAATAATTGAGAAAATGAACAAGAATTCGATACAATGGGGTTCACAGTGGTTAAATCCACAAGGAAAGGTCATTCTTATCAAAGTTGTTCTATCAAATATCCCCCATCTACCAATTCTTAACATTTTTGGAATCCAAAGGTACAAAAAAATAGATATCTATGAAGATAATATATTTCTTATGGAAAGGATAAAAATTGAATAACAAGAAATTCCATCTTTTTAATTGGAAACAAGTAACAAGTGCCAAGAACCAAGGAGGATTGAAGATACAGGGACTGAAACTCATGAAAATTGCAATGGGGGATGAATATTGTGGATATTAATTATAGGAAAGTTATCATGATGGAATCAATCCATCTAGAGAAAATAATTCAAAGGGAAATATTAATATGTATAGAGTCCAAACATGAAGAAGAACCATTGAGGTTGTATTTGCAATGTTTTCCCTATTCTGAACTCCCAAACCAGTAATGGAATCCCTCACTAAAGGAGGAGCCACCTCCTCTTACTGAAACATTGTGGCCGACATCCCTAGACTCCTACCCACACCTCTGAATCCACAAGCTCTCCCATACCAATGGGCATAGAACATAAAAAAGGGACTAAGGAAACCCTGACAAGTTTAGATCCTGTCCCAGTATAAAACTTGCAAAATCATAAACCTGAAAACAAAATCCAATCATCGTGCATCCCATAGGAAGAGGAAATTCCACAGTACAAAATATGGTCTCCCCTCTTGGGGGATGATATTCAATACAAGAAGGACCATGCCCTCATTTGAAAATTTATTGGCCTTTGGCCATTTGATAAATTCCTCATGTGGTGGATAAAAACTAGATGGATGCCCAAAAGAGAGGTCACCCTCAAACTGGGATCCAAAGGATTCTTTACGAACATCTTTGACCTGGTGGAAGACCGAGAAAGGGTCTTCCAAGGAGAACCCTACTTCTTCAAATCTGTTGGCCTTTATATGAGTATCTGGAAAGTGAAATTCAACCCGGAAAGGATGATTTCACCATAGCCTCGGTTTGGATCATATTTTACTCGCTCCCACAAGATTATTGGCACATGAAAATCCTAGAGGGTATAGGGAACACTCTTGGCTCCTTTGTCATCATTGTAGAGGCCACCCTCCAAGTATGTTATACCTCTTTCTCTCAGACATGTGTCTACCTCAATGTCTCCAAATCTCTGCCAACCTCAATTTTCCTTAGATATAGAGACATTGAGTCACTTCAGACTCTGTATTATCATCGCATTCTGATTTGTTGCTGAAAATTCCATGCTCATGGGCACCTTTTCTGGGAATTTCCCCTGAATAAGAAAACTTAGGCCCTCACCCCACCCAGAGAAATATGAGGTATGTTTCAAAAAATTCCAAGCCAAACCCAAAGCCCAAAATAAAATCCCCACCCAACCCAAACCCAAAGGTCCCAACATCAATAATAGTTTTGACTCCCTCACCAACTTACCGGAGAAAGAATACCTTAGACTAAACCCCTCAGTTGAAACCCAACTATCACACACCTCTAATTCCATTCACAAAAAATAAAAAATTACATATATACAAATCATAATAATATAAGTATTTCTTATCATCATAATTGTCGCATATATGTCTAATAATTTCCTTTATTCCTACCTTTATGTTTTTCTTGTTTTCCTTTAACATACAATAGTCTCATTATTCTTTCATTGTATTATTATGAACTAGAAAACCATAGAGACTAAATATTACATAGAATGTTCCTTCCAACTGTTAGATTTTTTTTATCTCGGGAGGTACTCTGCATGTTTTGTCTTGTATGCGGATGTTACCTTAATGTTTGCACTACTAGACACTTAACGTTGTAATAGTTTTTATAAAATTGTCTTAAGTGGTTCTTTTAGTAAAGTGACCTTTTTAATAAAGTGTACCTTCTATTTTTAAAGTGACTTTATTTTCATAAAGCACTTATGTAATAAAGTAAAATTCATTTTAATTTTTAATGAGACATTTTGGAGGGAATGGATCATGACCCTTGATCTTGAAAAATGAAAGATCTAATCTTGGCCTTTGGATCTAGGGTTGGGGAAGCTGAAAAGACACTTTTGGGGGGAAAAAATCATTTTCAGATTATAAAAGAATGCATTAGGTAGTGTGCAAGACATGTTGTGAAGACATCGGGAGGATGTTGAGAGCACATCAGGAGGAGAGTTAGAGAGATATTTTGAGCATGCTTGAGAGAGGAAAGTGAGCAGTAAAGAGAGCATGTTTTTTGAGGAAAGAGGGTATGATTCCCGAGAAAAAATTTCTGTGAATTTTTGGCCAAAATATTTTTCTGTTGTGGGGGGCCATAATGTACGGATCTGTAGAGTATGTATGATTTTGTATAGTTCGTACAGTCAAATGGATCTGGCAAGAAAAATCGAGGCATTTTGGGCACAAATTTCGAGGCAGATTTTTGTTTTATGTTCATTGTTTTTGGGCCGTACGGAACAGTCTGTACAACTGATTGTGGTCACGAAAAACAAGGCAGAAGGAGGCCGTACAACAATGATGTGGGAGCATCTCAAGCGAGCCAACACAGAGATAAAAGACAACTGGAAAAGCGCTCAGTGAAAATTTTGAAAATGTCTTGAAACATTAATGAAGTCATCAAGTGGAGGCACACCTGTAAAATGTAAATGGACCTTGAGCGATCCTCTCTCATCCTTAGTAGGTATAAAGCATTTATAATATTAAATACAAGTAGATAGAATTTAATGCGTAGATTAGACAGTTTAGAATGAGAGAGGGAAACAAAATATAGACACCCTCATTGTATTATTGTATGATAGTGAAGAACATTACAAAGAGAAGAGCATACAGAGCTGGAACAAAGAAACCGTGTTTGAAAAACACCCATGTACAAATATTTGAGTTAATAGAAGAAGTCTTAACTCAGATTCATGGTGTTGTATTTGTTTCTTGTATGTGTATGCTGAACGATATGTTCATGGTTATACTCTTTCTGTTATACAACTGCTTTTAGGCTATGTATGAATGATTTCTTGTTAAATGTTTGAAATCTAAGAGGAAAGGGTAAAGGAATGAGTTTCAATTGTTTCTCTATCCGAGCAAGAGTTCCTGCAAGGAGTGTAGTTGAATTGTCTGCAAGGAGTGCGTTGACAAAGGGTTCATAGGTTTGTCTCTGAAATCTCAAATAGGATAGATTTTGTTCTCATTCACATAGAAGTGCAGTTAGGCACAGGAGCCATGCAAGGTGTGCACAGGCTAAGTAGATTTTTCAGGGTTTGTAACCTGAATGAAGTATTGAGAGACTGCTGCTACAGGGAGTGCGCAGAGTCGAAAGATTTCAATTCCTTGGAGAAATTGAGGAATTTGTTGCAAGGAGTGAAAGAAAGAGTTTTTTGAAAGACTCATAGTTGGAGGAAGCTCAAAAGGGATAGAGTCTCCACAGTTGTCGAAGGAAGCACAGGAAGATTATGCATTGGAACAGTGAGAAGGCGTCGCAAGTTTGTGTTGCAGGCAGTTGAGTACTGTGGGAAAACCACTTGGTAAAAGGTTGCAAAATTCCTTGTGAAGGAAAGAGACGGATGGTCATAATTCTCTATGAAGAACTTGCGAAGTCCCGTGAGCTACCAGATCTCATGGAGAAGCAGGGGAGTTACGACGAGTGTTTTCGAGGGGTTCAAGCTTAGGAGTAGTAGATTCGTAGATTTCAAGCCAACAAGAGGTGTTGGATTTACCTATGGATTCTATCTCGGGGTTTCGTGAGTTGAAGTATCGAAATCTTTGCATCAGGACTCGCGAAATCATGAAGGGAGAAAGGATTGTGTGGGCCACGAAGGCAGTAGGGCGGACAGGTGGCGCACTATCGACAAGGGAGTCCATTTTGTTGACCATTTCGGGGTTTCATGGGGTGAAGTCCCGAAACCTTTGCATCATAATTCGTGAAACCGTGAAGTCCGAAATCCCGATGGAATGAGGAGATGTTGAAAAGTCAACCTTGCAAGCGCATCAGAGTTTCGGTAATTCGGGTTTCGGGAGTTGAAGGGACGAGTTGCTTGACATCGCAATTCTTGAAATCGTGATAGGGAGAAAGGCGAAATAGAGAGAGAAAAGGCCAAGTGTCATAAATTTGGGTTTCGGGGGTCTAAGAAACCAGACGCTTGCCCACCAAATTCACGAAATCACGAAGTCCAATCTCTTGAAGTATAAAGGGGGAATTTCTCGAAGTTATTTGTGGGTGCAGATTTCCTGAAAGGGAAATAGGAGAGCCATTGTCGAGAGCTCTTCGGGCTAGTGGAAGAAGAAATATCCTGTGTACGTGGACTTATGATGCGCGGGTTGGGAGGGCTGCATCAAACAATATAGTTTTGGCATGGAAAACGAGGAATATTTATGTGGGACAGATTTGGTGTTGTGAGGTATTTTCCTTGGCCGGAAATGTAGATTTATTGTTGTTTTGTACTTTCCTGAAGAATAATAATAAGATCTCTCTCTCTCTCTCTCTCTCTCTCTCTCTCTCTCTCTCTCTCTCGTTGGGTTTTCCCACATTGGGGTTTTCCTTGGCATTTGCCTAAATTTATGCATGTTATTGGGTTGTTGTCCACTGTGTTTTTCCGCTGCATATTTTGCTTAGCAATGTCTATTTTTTCTTATGGAAATTTCTGAATGTGGGTTTTATGCATTTATGAAGTTTATGAAGACATTTATCTCTAGGTTGCTAAGTGTTTGACAGAATTTTAGTTTCCTGATT
This sequence comes from Picea sitchensis, assembly GCA_010110895.2. Taxonomy (NCBI): domain Eukaryota; kingdom Viridiplantae; phylum Streptophyta; class Pinopsida; order Pinales; family Pinaceae; genus Picea; species Picea sitchensis. Next base: position 18,899 of record SNQJ01S0249840.1, read on the forward strand.
TTAGTCATTAAAAATCTACACCAACTTCTTATAACTTATTATAGTATGTTATACCATAAGATAATTGAAAAAAACTTAACACTTAACGATTTAGTTCTTCACTATACATAACATTTATAAATGCTAACTTAAGTCTTATTCCACTAAGACTAGGTTCTTTATAAACCTATATATAATTGTTTTTACTAGTAGGGACCATGGATGATTTTAGGGGCTAACTTTCGCTCATGGGCTAATTTTCCATGTTTTTTCCCAAAAAAGGATTCACTATTCTAAAAATGATTCGCCCAAATTCTATAGGATAAAATTATTTTACATTAAAAATAGCCAAAATTTTATACAAACTATATAAAATCCTTAGAAATTTGAATAGTTTACAAAAATATCGCCAACATTTTATAGTTAACATATTAAGGATTAGTAGCATCCGCCAAGGTTTCTACATTTTAAAATAAATTTCCATCCTTAAAATCATCCCTGGTAGGGACTATGTTTCATAATCTACTTTTTTATATATAAAGTCATAATTATTGTGATCATGAACAAATGCCATGTATAAGGGGTAGCATGAGGGTTTGTTTAATATTTATAACCCCCCCATGATTATACGTTCTCCATTCGACACGTTAACATAGTTTAAGGATTACGACCCTCTAGTCATGTCATTATATACGAGTCAAGTAATTTTTGTAATGTGTATCCATGTTAAGGTAAACACTTATATAAAACGTTTTTCATTGTATCTAATGTATTATTTTCATCCCGATGTATATTACGTGGCATACAAAAGGACGCCTCTTACTTAAAGGGATTTATTATGGAGTTTTACTAGTGAACCAATTTGTGTTATGGCAAAATTTCTTAATTTAAAATCTTACCAACTTTTCTTCATTAAATAAAGTGTAATATAGAGAATTTACCATGCATCATTCCTGCATGCACCAACAATATTGTTTACCATCTCGAAGAGAATTCAATGGAAACCTTCCTAAGGAATCATATGTGTCTTTTGTCTATTCTCCCAAGTTTTAGGGTTTCTTGTCGTATCTTTAAACCATTCCAACCTCTTCTGATCTTGGATAATTTTGTATTTTTCAATTTCATTTTTTAGCTCTGCGTTCATCCTGAAATATTTTTAGAGATATTTGATAGTTTAACTGAACCCTCCTATGTCTTTTAGATTTCATGGGTTACATTGGTGAATGTCTAACTACCCAAAACCCATTTTTGTTCATAGTAAGATCATTTGCAAGAGTCGGGGTATTCATAACTTCTCTGGCTTGCAGATGGTTGGTTTTCATCGACTTCAAGGATGCTGTCCCTAAATGGTAAGAGTTTTATTGAATCTCTTTTACTCATTACGACTTCTTGTGTAGCTAGGAAAATTGATCTCATAACTTATCCTTGTAACATTTTCTAAGAAAATTTAAGATGTTAATTCAAAGTCGTTGTTTATACGTTATTCCACCAATTATGATTAATACGTCTATTATGGTTTACCTTGGAGGACTTATTTTTATCATGTTTTGTATCTATAGTGTTAATTTTGGTACTGTAATATGAATTTAGGGTTGTGGTGTGTCTTGATTTTGGTTAGCTTATGATCTAAAGAGTTTTTACTTAGACTTTTGAGGCTTATTGACCGAACCTAGAATTTTAAGATCAATGAGGATTGAGTTTTCCATAGGGTTTATATAATTCATTTTTATCTCTCTGGTTTCTAGTCTATGATTTAAACATCCCAAATTGGTTTACATGTCCTAAACACAGTTAGGACTACTATTGAAAATGTTTGAACGAGTGTGGTAATTTGCACAGAGTGTAGTAATATTCGTCGGATTTAATTTCTATATGTGCACAATCAATTGATTTATTTTTCTAAATATTTACTTAAGTGTTTTAACTAATGATGGGACCTATTCATTATTGCATGGGGCACCCATCATTTGTAAAACAACCCTCAAGATTCATATGTTGTTCATTGGCGATGGAAGGAGATACTAGAAGTTCTATGAAATTCCATGGTACGTTCTTTTTTCGTTTGTGTATGTAATTCAAATTCTATTTGTTTATTCAAACTCGTACAATGTCTTAAATTATTTCACTACCACTCTATAGATGTCGAGAAGGTTGGTACCATGGATTCCAAGAATACCCTCGCATGCAAAAGGTACTCGAGTTCCATCACTAATTTTATTCAAATAATGATATCAAAATATGTGACCTCACTGTTTGTACACTCTGTTGAGCTAGTCGACCGAATATATTTTTATATATTTGTTGTCTACGTTTTTACGGTTATGTAACTTTGATGAAATTTATTTACTTAGTATAGATTCCTCATTTGGATACATACAACCTTCTCTTTTATGGTTATGTAGCTTTGATGAACTATGTTTCCTTAGTTCAAATTTCTTATTTGAATACATTTCCCGATTTAATAACTAGATTTACTCATGATTTTTATTTGGCTTGTTACTAGGAATACAACTCTATTTGTAGATCTAGCAATAGAATGAATATCGTTTTTCTTTCAAAAATATTTCTTTATGAACCTATTTTATGAATTTTTTTTCTCATAAACGAACATAGATCTAATACTATTATGACTTATTTAGGATTTAAAATATTTCATAACAAATAATATTGATCACAATAACACACAATAATACACAGTAAACTTTCAGATTGGAATATTCATAATAAAGAAGTAAAACCCGGAACTTGGGGAAACCACGGGTTGAAGATTTGTTCCTCCCAACCATAGAATAGAGTCTTTGTCAATCTATGTCACACCCAAGCCGAGTTCATAATCCAAGGGGCTACCTACATGGCCTCTTGCAAAATTATGGGTACCAGTTTGTTGTGTGTAATAATAGAATTTCTCTATGTCAAGTCAAAATCATTGTGTAGCCTTTCATAGCTATCATTTCACATCACAGGAATGGTGTCCCATTCCATTATCGTGACTTATTTTTGTTTATTTTGGGACTCGTGATACTTGTCATGAGTCTCCCACTCACTGACCACCTATCAGATTCAATTTTACAAATGTTCACAGATTCTCCTATAAATATGGAATGTGTCTTTTGGTAGTTGAGTTAACTCCACAACTTGTCTCAGTATGTTTCCACTTGGACAAACAGTTTGGAATCCTAACGCCCTCTTTAACAATTGCTTCAACATATGCCCCCTTTTCCATATGTGTTTTATTTTCATAAAATAATAAATCTTTACAATTCAGATTTGGTCAATCGACCAAAATGTCTTTTGGAAAAATAATTAGAATTCTAAAAATAACAATAATAATAATTATCAAAGTTTCAAGTCATGGGTTATCACATACACCCCCCTATAACTTAACATCGTCCTCATTGTTAACTAGTTTCCATTAGTACCATTCTGGAACATAAATGGATATGCTTCCTACATGTAGCCTCTTCTGGACTAAGGTGATTCCATTGCAACTTTACATGTCCTACGACTCGATTCTGGATTGTAGGTCCCCTCTTGTTGTGAGTATGATCCGGCTCTACTAGGAACTCTCCCATAGGTTCCACCTATATCATTTTCCAATCAATAATGTGAGTAGGTCATGTATATAATTTTTCAGTAATGATACGTGAAACACATCATGTACTTTTACCATAGCTGGAAGTGGAAGTTGATAAGATATAAGTGTTATTTGAGTAAGTATCTTGAATGGAGCACAATCTCTAGGTGCTAACTTAGTATGCATTCCCAACCGTAAAGAATTTGTTTTAGGTTTAACTCTAATATACACATGATATCCAACATTGAACTCTCTTGGAGTTCTTTTTGCATCATCATAACTTTTTTTCCTCTCCTAAGCTACTTTTGGTTTCTATTGTACCCATTTCACTGTTAATTCCATGTATTTTAACATATTTGGTTCTATCATCAATCTATTAACATTATTACTCTATGAAATAGGTGTATTACATTTTATGTCATTAAAATTTCCAAAGGACTAAGATTTGTTGAAGCTTGATAATGATTATTATAAGCAAATTCAAATAAGTATAAATATTCTTCCCATTTACCAGGTATGTTCATAACATACATTCTAAGCATATCTTAAAGAATATGATTAGTTCTTTCAGTTTTCCCATCCATTTGTTGATGATAAAAAGTACTGAAGTTCAATTGGGTATCTAACCCTTTAAACAAATCCTTCCAAAAATTTAATGTAAACATAACATCCCTATAAGATATTATAACTTTAGGGATTCCATGTAAATATTTCCTTCACGAATATTTATGATGTATTAATATCTTTGTAGGTTTATTTCACAGGTATAAAGTGTGTTGGATTACTTAACTTATCAACCGCAACCATAATTGAGTCATTTTGTTTACTACTTCTAGGCAATTCGGTAGTAAAATCTATACTTATCACTTCCCATTTCCATTCTGGAATGGGTAAAGGATGTAGTAATCCAGCTGGGTGTTGGTTTTAAATATTAACTTGTTGACACTCTAAGCATCTAATTAGATATTCTGTTGTTTCTCCTTTCATATTTGGATAATAAAATTATCTTCTTAACATAGTAACCAATTTTTGGTAACGTGGGTGTCCAGAATATGGTTTCTTATGCAACTCATCTAAAATTAATAGCTTAATTTCATTAGATTTTGGTACATATAATATGTTTTTGTACATTAACAGTCCATTTTTTGAGAATCTAAATCTTATTCTTTTGTTTCTACTGAATTATCAACAATTTTTAACTTAATATTTTGATATTTTGTGTCTTTTTTCAGCTTCTAACCTTACCTTTCCTTCTAAATATGTTTCATAGTTACTTCTACTAATTGTATATATCAGGTTTGCATGCCTACTTAATGGATCTATCACTTTATTTTCCTCTACCTTAATGTGTTTTATCTCAAAATCATACTCTCTCAAGAAGGCTAACCAACTTTCTTACTGAGGATTTAAATGTTTTTTATCAAACATATATTTTAAGGCAATGTTATTTGTCAATAGTAAGAATTTTCAGCCTACCAGATAATGTCGCCACATTTTTAGTGCATGTATTATGGCAACTAATTCTCAATCATGTGTTACATAATTTTCTTCATATTTATTTAGTTTCCGAGATTCATAAGCTATTACATGGTTCTCTTGAATTAACACTCCTCCAAACCCTTCACAGCATGAATTTGTACATACTACAAAGTATTTATCTAAGTCTACTAATTTTAATATAGGAGTTGTAGTTAATAGTTTTTTTAATTTGTTAAAACTCTCTTTACATTTCTCAGACTAGATGAACTTAATTCCTTTCTTTTGCAATGATGTTGTAGGATATGCAATCTTGGAAAATCCTTCTATAAAATTATGATAATATCCAATTATACCCATAAAGGATCTTACTTATGAAACATCCATAGGTTCATGCCAATTCATTATATCCTTTATTTTATCGAGGTCAACTGCTATACCTTCTTTGGAAATTACATGTCCCAAATATTGAATTTTATCTCTATAAAGATCACACTTACTCAGTTTTTCATATAATTTATATTCTCTTAGTATTTGTAATACTATTATTAAATGTTCTTCATGCTCTTTTTCATCCTTTGAATAGATGATTATATCATCTATAAAGACGATCACAAATTTATCTAGACATTTACTCAAAATATTGTTTATCAAGCACATGAATGAGGTTGGGGCATTAGTCATCCCAAAAGGTATTACAACAAATTTGCAATGCCTGTACCTTGTTCTAAATGCTATTTTTTAAATATCATCATTCTTTATCCTAACTTGATGATAACCAAAACATAAATCAATCTTAGAAAATAATGTATCTCCCTGTACTTGACCAAACAGATCATCGATACAAGGTAATGGATATCTATTTTTAATATTCATTTTATTAAGATGCCTATAATCAATATAGAGACATAAAGTTCCATCTTTATTTCTAACAAAAAGTACTAGTGCCTCCCATGGAGACAGACTTGGTTGGATATATTATTTATCTATCAATTCTTGCAATTAACTTTTTAGTTCATTTAACTCTAGGATATTCATCCTATAAGGGGTGTTAGAAACAAGTATTTCTCCAGGTATCAGGTCTATGGAGAAATTTATTTCTCTCCTAGGAGGTAGTCTCAGACTATCATAGAATACATCATGGAATTCCTATAATACTGTAAAGTCATATAACTCATTATTACTTTCCTCTTTTTCATTATAATTTATGTGTACAACAAGTAGTTTACACCCTTTTCGAATGCATCTTTTAACTTGTAAGGTTGTTATTTCTCTAATACTAATAGGTCTTGATACACCTTTACTATTTACGGTATTACATCTCTCATCTACACATGTAAATGTTTTATTATAACAATCTAATACCACTTTAAACGTTTCCATCCAATCCATAATGATTAGCACATCGTAAGATCCTAAC
>SNQJ01S0249841.1:0-12906 GCA_010110895.2 Picea sitchensis
CCTTCCAACTAGGTCTCCACCACTTCAATCCTCCACCAAAGGCAAGCTCATAGAAAAGAGGTAATGAGGTCCTCTTGGAAATAAGGAAAGATATTGGGGGCTGAACATTGTGTTCAGACTTGAGGGACAAAGGGATGCAGACTCAATATGAAGTAATTTCTCCAGAGTAACTTTTCTCTCAAAGTTGAATGCTTTCTCCCCTTTTTCCATAGCTCGAAATTGTGCTCTTATAGCCTCCAGAATGCAACTGAAGGGCCGAGTCGGAACGTTTCTAGTATATGGAAGGCCAAAGATCAGAGATATTTTGTCGTGACATGTAAACCCGACCTTGTTTTGTATTTTCTAGCAAAAATCTCGATATACGCGAGCTGTAGTGGAGTAGCAAGTGTATACGCATCTTGCAAAGCAGTTAGGGAACGTAAATGTGGAAAAATATATATTTTTGGCTCTGGATTTATCAAAAAGGGGGTTGATAAGTCTACATAGGGAAATGGAAAAAGGCCCTTTGTGCAAGATAGCAATGGTGAGGAAAATCTTGCTATAACAGATGCCCCCTAATGTGTGAGATCAGAGGAGTATCTGCGATGGCCAAAATACATTATAAATAATTCAAAAGTGGAGTGGTAGAGAACCAGTTGGACGAACTCAATTTCTCATTACATTATGTACTGACTTTGCATACATGGCTGCCAAGAATACAATGCAGATCCATGTGGAAAATATACCAACAAGTGTTCATGGCCATGAGTAGGCAAGTATAAATGTGGTTACATGCCAATAGTTGTCATAGTCACGAACAAGGCCCAATGAAACCAGTCTCAAAATCAATATGAAGATATATGTATACCATGGAGTACAATCTAATCTCCCATGATCGCTGAAGTCAAATAGGTACTGGTCCAATGAAATGGAAGCAACAGCTCAGGAAAACTGCATCCACAAAGTTATGCCCTCAAGTCTTCAATATGGTCTACCAATGGTGCAATTCTACATCATGTGAATAAATGAGTTGAGGTTGAACACGATGAGTTGAGGTATACCATTAACAAACGTGAGACAACCTACCAATGATGAAAGTAGGTATAAAGGCACCGAGTACATCTCTACATATGTGAATAAAAGAGTTGGTGTCGAACAATTGAGAGATTTATTGATCAGGAGACATTCATGTATTCCCATCTGTCGATGGCGAGAGAGCTTGCCACTAATGACTGCAAGCCTCAAGGTACTCATAAAACTCTAGGTCTCGTATCCAGAATACATGAGCTGAAGTCGATGGAAAGAGACCTGTTGAAAGGAGAGCATTAAGGCATCTCTCATCAGTCAGCATGAGGAACAAAGAAAGAGCTTCATGATTTGGTGGATATCAGACGAAGAACATGTTCATGAACCAACAACCCTGTGTGTCTTTTGCTTGTGCCAAATGCAAGTGGTACACGAAAAATACCCTCTGAATAGCAGCCAACGATGAAAACTACTGACAAAGATGAGGAAACCACCAATAAGGCTAATGGCATCCAAGACACTACACAAATCCCAAAGTGTGAATAGATGTCTTATCGTTGAACACAAGGGAAACCACCCAGTCAATGACCCATGATTAAATGTCAATTGTTGGGTTCAAGGTGACCTACCAATGATGAAAGTAGGGCCAGGTTGCATCATAAGACCAAAGTATCATGTGATTCTGAGAAAAACTGAGGGTACGGCCGACATGCAAAGTCAAGATTTATACGGAGTGGCCGACACAGGTTGATAGACTTCCTTTGAACAAGAGCATGAGACATACGGTGGACTCCGATAGCATATACTTAATGATGTGAAAACTAGATGCAGGCGGCATCCATAATGTTCTCTATAGTGACTGGAAGATTAACAAGTCAGTAGAGAGAATTATGTAACGAGATCAGTTTCCTAAGGCCATGATAAACCCAAAATTATGATGACACAACGACTCAATAACTTTTTTCTCTATTCAAAGGCGACACAACTGCTTCCAATTACAATATAGTACTCCCTTCTCGCCCATCTTTTTTTGTTTTTTCATAACAAGTGAATGTTATGATACAGAGGAGGGAACGAGTGTCGCAAGTAAGAAAAAATAGTTCTAGCAGTGAACGTACCTATGCTCAATGCAAGGAAATGCATGTGGGGTATGGGCACTCAGGGTGATGTTCCCTCCAGGGTATAGGGTGTCAAATTGCGAAGGATATAAACAAGGCTCTGCTTGGTTGAGGATGCAAACTGCTTGGCCCATGGTTTATAACGCAAAGTGAGAACTGACTAAAGGCTCAATACTGTAAGCAAGGGCATGAGATGAAATCACAATTTAACGCCAAAAAATGTCCCTTTTTATATCTTTTAGTCTACTTGGTGTGAAAAAGGGGTAAACTTCTGCCAAAAAGACGTCTTTTCAAATCCAATTTACAAGTGTGAAAAAGACAAGTTCACTCGGCGATCTTTTCCATTTTTTATAGCGAGTCGGAAAAGATCTTAACTAAGACTTATGATCTTTCAAATCCAATTTTAATGAGTGTGAAAGGGACAAATCACTTGGAAATATTTTCATTTTTTTAATAATGAGTCGGAAAAGAGCTTAACTAAGACTCATTTTTTGGGAGTCCACGAGTAATAAGATTGCGTGTGCATGAATGAGAAATCCCCACACATCTTGGACCAAATCCCAGACACATCAACATCTTGGTAATGAAGGACTAGTCAATATGATCATATGCTTTGTCAAAGTCGATCTTAAAGAGGAGAGCTTGAGGCTCATTGTAAAGTCATGTATCGAATTCTAATGGACTCCCGGTCCTAAGAAAAAATCTCAGCATAGGAACCAAATGACAAAGAGGTTCTAACTAGGGTACCCACCTTTTTACGTAGAGCCCATTTCTAGGCTCAGGAAATTTATTCGCTTCATAGTCTTCCAACTCGTAGGCTCCTTTTTCTAGAACATGTCGCACGATATAAGGACCGTGCCACATGGTTTTAAACTTGCCTGCCCCTAGAGGTTCTTTGTCTTGGTCATACAAGAGGACCAAGTCACCCTCAGCATACAACCGGGGACAAATAGACTTATCGTACTGAATCTTGACACGTTTCTTGTTTGCCTCGATAGTTGTAAAGGAATCCCGACACTACTCGTCAAGACTCTCTAGGTGTACAAGGCGTCGCTCTAAATCTGAAGTGTCAAGTAGGAGCTCAACTGCCAACTTGAGAGAAGGGATTTCGCATTCAACGGGAAGTATCGACTCCACACCGTGTACTAACTGAAAAGGAGAAAAACCGGTGGCATTCTTAACCGAGGTTCAGTATCCCCAAAGTGCAGGATATAACATGATATGCCAGTTGGAATTGCTCCGACTGATAGTTTTTCGCAAGATGGTCTTGAGAGACTTATTGACGGCCTCTACTTGCCCATTTTCCTGGGGGTGATAAGGAAATGATTGATCATGTTTAAACTCCAGCTTAGATGTTGTTTCTATCATCATTTCATTTTGAAAATGACTGCCATGATCAGTGACAATCTCACTCGAGATGCCAAACCAGACGATAATTTGGTTGAATACGAAAAAAACTACAGTCTTCCCATCGGATTTCACAATAGGCATGGCTTCGGCCCACTTGGTGAAGTAGTTGACAGCCACGATAATGTGTTGATGCCCCCCCAGCCAAAGTTGGGTTGCAATCAATGAAATCTACTCCCCACTTGGTGAAGGGACCGATGGTAATGACTGGGTGAAGAGGGGTTGGGTGCGAGCACATTTTTCGAGTGAACACCTGGCAGGGGTGACACTTCTTAACCGCTTCAATACAATCTTTAAAGATGGTGGGCCAGAAGTAACCAGCTCGCAAGAGTTTTTGGGTTGTCGCAAGCCTGGATAGATGACCACCACAAGCCCCTTTGTGGAAATCATTAAGGACTAACTCGGCTTCCTCGTGAGTTAAGAAACAACATAAGATACTATCTATTCCTCGACAATACAAAGTGTCACCGACGATTGTATACTTTTTGGCTTGGTAGCTAACATGTCGTCGATCATCTCGTGAGAGATGCTGAGTGAACTTCAAGGTTTGAAGATATAAAAAAATATCTTCATACCAAGGGTCAGACGACGAGACAAGGAAAATGTGTTCATCTACGAACAAATCAACATGAATAACATCTTCATCTAATTGTGGGAAATCAGATATTAACTCTGCAAAAACTAGTGATTTCTTGGACTTGGCCGAAGCAAAGTCGAGATCAAATTCTTGTAAGATGAAAATCTATTTATTATATTTTCTGCCTATGATACGTCTAGTGAGGATGTGTTGAAATGGATTAACATCGACAACCACAGTAGTTTTGCAAAGCAATATATGGTGTCGTAAACATTGGACTGCGTGAACGGCAGCCAAAGCTAGCTTTTCAACGTGCGAGTAATTATGTTCAGAACCGAATAAATTTCGTCTGAGATAGTAGATGGCGTGCTCGCAGATCTCATCAACCTCCTGAACTAGAACCATACCAATGGTTTCTTCATACGTGGCGATATACAACAAGTAATATCTACTGTAATCAGGAGATTTTAGCAGAGAGGCTGATACCAAGGCTTTCTTTAAAGCGTCAAAAGACTATTGGGCTCGCTCATCCCAGATAAACGAGGTGTCTTTCTTCAATAGGTGCATGAACCCTTAGTGATATTAGCATAATTCACAATAAACCGACGCAAAAATTTAGCTTTCCCCTGTAAACCTTGAAGTTGTCTAATCGTGCGCGGGGGAGGCAACTAAAGAATTGCCTCAACCTTAAGTGGATCTACCATGATCCCTGTCTCGGAGACTAAGAATCCTAAGAGATGGCCAGATCTAACGCAAAATATGCATTTATGAGGATCGAGTCAAATTCTATAGTAGCGACATCTTTCAAAAACCATTCGAAGGTGCATAGCATGATCCACTCTCTTGCGAGAGTGAGCAGCAAGATCATCGAGATAAGCTTCGAATATGTGTTTGAGATCATGTAAAGAGAAAGTCATGGCTCATTGGAAGGTTGCTCCGGCATTTTTCAGGCCGAAAGGCATTTTCTGGTATGCAAACATGCCCCAAGGACATATGAATGTCGTCTTATGTTGGTCTTTGGGTTTGATCTGGATTTGGTTATAGCCTGAAAATCCGTCTATAAAAGAAAATATTTCTCTTCCTGCACACTCATCAAGAATTTGATCAATGAAAGGCGTGGGGAAGCTATCTTTAGGAAAGGCCTTGTTCAAGTCAAGAAAATCCATGCACACGCAGATGGTTCCTTTCTTTTTATTCACAGAAATGGGGTTGGATACCCATTCGGTCAAGGGAATAGGGTAGATAAAGCCAACATTAAGTAGCTTCTCTACCTCTACCTTAATAGCGGGGGCCTTCCTAGGATTAACAGCTCTCAGACATTGTTGAAAGGTTTTAGCATCCGGGTAAGTCCTAATCTCATGTTCGACAATATGGGGGTCGATCCCTGGCATCTCTTCATATGACCAAGCGAATACGTCTCGAAATTCCTTGAAGAGGTTGGTGTAGATCAGAATCTCTTCTGGCGAACAATCTGCACCTATATTTACATTTTCAATCTTGCCAGGGGTACGAGAGATATCGATCTGGATGGTAGGATAAATACTCTCCATATTCCCTTTGGTGTAAATGCCATGTGTATAAAGTGGAACTATGATGTGACCGATTATGTCACGTAGGATAGATCTAAAATAATATTGCTCAATTCTTTCAAGACTTGGGAGAAAATAAGATCGATGATGCATATCATCCCAAGGTCTCTCGAAAAAATTCATGGCTTCAAGGATGGCTTCGTTCGAAGGCAAAGTGTCATCCAAGAAATCATGTGAAAAAGATAACGAAGTGGCCCACATGGGCCTAAGAACTGGATCCTCCTCGACCCTCTGTGAGGGAATAGGATCGAGATCGGTAGAAGAGTCAAGGATAGCTTGATATGCAATCTCTGTTGTAGACATGCTAGCATGCGACTGACCTTCAATCAACGAAGTCGAAGAAGGTAGGGTCCAAGGGTCACTAAAATAAGAAGTGAGGAAAGGGATGGACCTCTCTACTGAAGCAGGCGTACTAGACATGGCATAAACATGGTGAGTCAGTGCCAAGAAGTCGAAAGTACCCATGAGGGAAGAATACATTCTGACACCGATATTCTCAGTTTCCAGCTGAGAATTGTCAACCACAGGGATCGACGGTCCAACATATGCGTTCGGGCTAGAGTACGCAAAGGATAACTGGTCGATTGTCACAATCTCCCCCTGATGAGGAAAACAAAGCGTGCGGAAAAAAGACGACACGACGACGACCATAGAATAAGTCCAATTGTGATCTAGTAACAGGTTATAATCGATAGGTGCATCAACTACCTCTACTTCCACCTCTACCATCTTCCCACCTAACTGAACCAAAAAGGCAAGGAGAATACCATGAGGGCGGAAGGAATGACCGTCAAATGCGGTCAACATGGTCGACGAATTTGAAAGGGTTGGAGAAATGATAGCTTTCCAATAGACTAAGGACATCACACAAGTGGCAGCACCTTCATCAACGACCGCTCGTTTGATGGTATATTTAGAATACTCCATGTGGATTTGGAAAGCCACATGGTAGGGTAAGCGACGCTTCACGTCCGTGACATCAAACTTGATGACCTTCGAGCCACTAGGTTCTAGAGCTTCTAAGGCAGAGAGTAAGGCATTCTTTTGTGATGGACATGTCTGGAGTACCTCCAAAGCATACATTGCACAAGGTGTTTGGCCCAGATCCTCAACAATAGAGTAGTTCTAGGAAGCTCTAGCATTAGGGTTATGGGTAGAGCACTTGAATACTCCTTTTGGAATATGAGGCGGTGGCTCTGGTTTCTTGATCTGTAAATTCATCTCCAGGGGTGGAGGAGGAGCTTCTAGGCTGGTACTAGCGTTTGAAGAGCCGTAATCTCGAGAGCGAGTGGCTATATCGATTTTTGTGTCGACCATATTCATACAAACACAGTCGCCATCTTGTGGTGGTGGGTTTTGACTCCCACCAGGCGCATTTTCGGTGTTCAAAGAACTCGAGGATAAGTGTTGGTTGTGAGGAAAAGGATTAGTTAGCACAGTGGGTGGAAGATTTAAAGGCTTCATAGACTCCGCAAGTTTGGGGCATAAGTGTGTAAGGTGATCATCAATACAAAGTTTACAAGGAAACTTAACCTTACGCTTTTCTTTCTTTCCCTCTCCAGCATTATCGTTCTGTTTTATATTATTATTCTTGTCCTTGGGTTTATTTTTCCCACCTCTACGATTATTTCGACCTTTCCATTTATTCCCATCTGGTTGTTGGTCACCATTTGGGTTTTTCGACGACTGCACGGAATGTACATCCGCTGATTGGGTGGGTTTGGAGGATCCAGATGAAGCTGGTCCTCCGGCAGACTTTGTTGTCGAGTCTGCGGAATTTACATTGGTGGACCCCACAATGCCATTGGCATGGGGTCCATGACTCTATCTAGGATCATGATTTGACCATGATGCGTCGGTAAGAAGGTGGTATAACATCCCAGACTGAGCACAGATCAAATCGAATTGTTGGGCTCTAAAAATGGCCTCTTCCTCGTTGAAGAACCTAGAAGTAGCAACGTCCTTTCAAATAGGAGCATGCAAAGACTTTAAAAACCATTCTAAAAGAAAGTTCAGGGGTATGGGAGTCTTAACTAATCGTTTTCGCCTACGCCATTCTTGGATATGGTCTGAAATATGAGTGTCGATACCCTGGCGTAAATTTGACAAAAGTTCAAGGCTAGCATCATAACGAACGAGTAGTTGAAAATAGTTAATAAAGGCTAGCACTAACTGTTGAAAAGACCAATATGTCCCCCTAGGTATCTCAATATACCATTGTGACACAATCCCGATAAGAGTGCGTTGAAACAATCGTAATATAATAGAATCGTGATTCAAAGAATTCAATGAGCACCAAAGGTGAAAAGTAGTGACGTGATACCAAGGTCCTCACCATTCTTACCCTCAAACTTTGGAATGTCTAAGGGAAGCTTGGTGGGGACAGGGGGCCATATGGGATTATGACTCACCGGTTCATTCATTAGTTTAGACAAATCTGCCAGATTAAGTGTGGCCAAAAAGGGAATATGGGGTTGTGACACCTGACCCCATCCTCCTGCAAAATATTGAGCATTAGGAGTTGTGTTCCATCCAAGATTCTGGTAAGGACCAGAACCTTGTCCAGAATTAAAAGACCCTCCTCAGGGTGGATTCGTGAAATATGGATTGGGCATCATTCTAGCAGGAATGTTCTGATAGGGGTTATGAAAATTTCCCCCAGTTGGGTTAGCTCCAAACTGAGGGTTGTTAAAACTGTCCCCAACTAGATTAGATCCAGGCTGGGGGGTGCACAAGACATAAGATTGACCTCCTCCGAGTGGGAATCTAGAGGATTGAAGTTGATTTGTTAAGCCAAAGGTATTGGTCGAATTTGGCACCGAGGGGATAGGGATATAGGGAAGAACTTGTCCGCCAGCTTGGTTGTTCCATCCAACCATAGAAGAATTAGACCTGAGGTTAAGGAAGGGGACACTTCCTACATTAGGATTCGCTTGGGGAACATGAGAGCTATCAAATAGAAAAGGAGTGTAAGGAGGTGTAGTGCCCCCAGGTCCAAGGCTAGCGTTATGGCCAGCAACTGGGATGGCAGTCGAAAACTGCGAAGTGAAACTTGGCATACCATAAGAAAATGGACTAGTAGCCATGGGGATGGTCTGAACATTTTAACTCGGCGAGTGGCCAAAATATTCAAAAGGGTTAGAGGCAAGAGACCAAGCATTGACTATGGGTTGAGCCATAGTACCGGTGTAGGCCTCCAGCACTGCAACTGTAGCGGTTGCAGGTATCAAAGGAGTGCAATTAACTATAGTGGGATTGAGAGTTAATGAACTCCTAGTGTTCTGAAGACTAGACTCGGTACTCATCCTTGTGGGATCACAAGTCTGAAAAGTGGATGTGTGTATACCACCCCCTATAACTCTACGCCTTTTAGAAGGCAATAGCTCGAAAACCGGTGGTAACTATAACAACCGACAGGACCTGTGAGGAAGTTGGTCCAACTCCATGACGACTTATGACTCTCAACAAATAAAAATATATCCTAAGGCCAACTAGTAATCAAAAAGCATACAAAAAAGTCAAACGGCCAATATGTGTGAAAACGAGCTAAAGTGACTGAGTGGCCTCCCTCGCTAAAGAAGGTATGCCTCGTCCAGGAGGGACCTGAGACTCCTTGCTAAAGTTTGGAGGTAACATAATCAATTATAAGGGCCCTCGTATGCTTAACAACTCATCGGTCAGATCCCCCCGGAGAGGTAATATTCCATAAAGGTTGTGTGTTGTCCGACCCCTATCTAACTCATGATACAAGCATAATAACCCCTACAAGTAACCTATGAGAAACCTAAGTCAAGCAACTAATCAACCACTGTATAATCGATGCACAAGTGAACAGTCATAAGCCTGGATTACCGTATGGGCAGGGTAGCAAAGACCGAAACCTTGAAAGTACTGCCTCTCATAGAGGTATGGATACTAGCAAGATCCCCAAATACGAGTAAATCCACAGAAATATCTTTGACGCTAGGTGAGTATCCAGGGGTTATCCCTTCAACAAAATTCGAGCGACCTCGTGATTAACTCTGGTGTGAGCGGAGCCTCCTGATATTACCAATTATATAATGGATTTCTCAACTCCCTATCTCAGACACATATGTTTATTTAATTGCCTTGGAGAAGTTTACTCACAAAATCCTATTCCAAGGCAATAAATCCTAGGCTAGTTTGTGCACCCTAAACAATAAAATCGTTACTAATAAATTTTAGTTTAAAGCGTAAATTTTATTGGTCATGATTACTCAAAAAGGTATGGAAATGAAACTCGTGGTGTTATGACTCTGCATGAAAATAAAAATAGATATAATGCAAAGCCTAACTTTAACTTTTCAGTGAATGATATGCTAAATAAAAACAGTGCAATATTCAATTTTAACTCTGCAACTCATAAGTAAAATGCAATCTTTCACTAAATGTGCTAAGCTAATGATAAAGGTTCCAAGACAAAAATACCAACCAATGCAAAATACCTATTTTTTTGTATTTTCAATGTATTAAAAAGAAAATGCATGGACTGATAAGCGACTTGATATATAACTTCTACTATGTATAAAATAAATCACTCGAGCAGAATACCAAGCAACTAAGAAGACAGCCCAACTACCAAGGACAAATCAAAAATGGAAAACAAAGAGAAAGACGCCGCCCAAAAATTCAACTCCAAATAGGTTTCCTGTCATCCCAGATAATCTCAACAGGCACCAAAGAGACCTAAGAAGGCTCAGTGATCCTCAAAACCTACCCAGCAATCACTAAACCAAGAAAGAAAGCAAGGGGAAGTGGTATATGTGACTGTTCAAGAGAAAAGGGCGTATATACACCTCTTGCAGTGGGACATCAAGCATGTATACATGGTTGTCAGAGAAAAAAGGGCTTATATCTTTTAAAACAAGTCTAGGAAAGGGTAAAAGGTTGAAAAACTCAAACCCAGAGTGAACAAACTCTGTCCAACTATGATATGACAAGAAACGCAAAGGCAAAAGAGAAATGTAAGAAGAAAAAATACGTCAACCCTTAGAAGGAAGATCTATCCCCAATGGAGTCACCAATTGTGTTACAAGGGAAAAACTCTCTATGGCCAAGGGTAAACCACAATAGATAGGTATGACTGTAGAAATAAACTCAATTCCAACATGTGCTATATAAACTAATGTGAAATACAAGGAAAAAGCCTACCTCAACCCAATCGTTTGATACAATTCCATTGTTGAGCACTTTGACCCAAAGCTTTACACCTGCAAGAAGTTCTCAACAAACAAGTGATGCAAGTATATAGTGACAATATATAAAATGAGTTAGCACATCAGATAGAATAATCCATTAACAAACATTACAAACATGCCCATGGATAATAATCATATATTTGCAATATATCGATAGGACGGGAAAGGATTATTTCTATTAATAACTGATCAACAGAAGTATCAACATTACAGACTTCTATGTCGGCATGGTTCGAAACCAAGAAACCAAGTTCCTTCCAACTGGGTCTCCACCACTTCAATCCTCCACCAAAGGCAATCTCATAGCAAAGAGGTAATGAGGTCCTCTCGACAATAAGGAAAGAGCTTGGGGGTTGAACGTTGTGTTCAGACTTGAGGGACAAAGGGATGCAGACTCAATAAGAAGTAATTTCTCCAGAGTAACTTTTCTCTCAAAGTTTAATGCTTTCTCCCCTTTTTCCATAGCTCGAAATTGTGTTCTTATAGCCTCCAGAATGCAACTGAAGGGCACAGTCGAAACATTTCCAATATATGGAAGGCCAAAGATCAGAGATCTTTTGTCATGACATGGAAACCCGACCTCGTTTTGTATTTTCTAGCACAAATCTCGATATACGTGAGTTGTAGTGGAGAAGCAAGAGTATACGCATCTTGCAAAGCAGTTAGGAAGCGTATATGTGGAAAAATATATATTTTTGGCTATGGATTTATCAAAAAGGGGGTTGATAAGTCTGCATAGGGAAATGGAAAAAGGCCCTCTATGCAAGATAGCAATGGTGAGTCAAATCTTGCTATAATAATAAATGACGTGTATTTAAAAAAATCTAAAATTAATTTTTTTATGCAAAAAAATACTATAAGTAATCAGTGCACCAAAAATAAAATATATGCCCTGTCGATTGTGCGTGTTATCAGATAAACAAAATCTTTTTGCAGTGTCATTACTAATACACACCAGTGCTACATTTATTGTTGCATCACTGTGTATTTGAGTGGTGTGTCTCATAAGATGCATTGCACCATTTCATTTCATTAACAAAGAAGCATCACAATGCTAAAATTTATAACGCACAAAATCATTGATTCTCGTTGTTAAACCAAAAGCACAGGTGCGTCGGTTTCACCAAAGCACCAAAATGATGCCTAGTTGTGTGTTGTATTACTAATGCACTACAAATGGGGCCTTATAGAAGATGAACAACAATGCTTATTTTTTAAAACATGTCATGGTGTGTACGTTTAGTGTTTACACACCATTGCACCATGCTTATTTTCGCACCGCCATAGATTGCAACACTGCATCTAATAAATCACACCACTCTGATTGATTAATAAAAACTTGGCCCAGTGTCATTTTCATTACAACACTAGTGCATTTGTTGGACTGATGGGAACCACTAGGTTAAGTTTCATTATCATAGTTCAAGTGGTGCAATGTGTTACTATTAACACATCGGTGCTACCATGATAGTGTATCACTGATGTTTTGTTATGTAGTGTGTTGTAAAGGATAGAGAACAAAGAACGAGGTTTTCAATGAGACACCCCTCTATGCCAATCCGGGAAATATATGTATCGATGTTGTTCTGTAAATAGTACCAGTGCATTTGGTTAATATGGTTGCACTGCTACATTAAATTTTATAAATCGTTTAGCGATGCAGTTAATTAATTGAAATGTACCAGTGTTGGTCAAATCACATTATGTTCTAGCGGGGCATTCCAAAGGATGCACTGCTTTGTTTTATAATTTGTTGATGTGCTCTTGCTTGTACGACACCAATGCATACATATATATGTGTTATGACCTAAGGGAGGGAATATATAGGGTTAAATGTATATGATATGGCCCCAAGAGGGAGAATATATGGGGCTAAATGTACTTCTATTGTGTAAATATATATTTAATAGGGTCGTCCTAATAGTAAAGGGGCCTCATGTGCAGGTGTGAATCTGTATATATAGAGATCATGTATTCATTATTGTAGACAA
>SNQJ01S0249843.1:0-12906 GCA_010110895.2 Picea sitchensis
AAAATTATGAACAGAGAAATAACCTTCTAGCAGATTTAACCATTTATCTAGGGCATCTATATCTATTTGAACTTCAAATACGGGAATATAAAAATTAACCTGTACCTTGAAAGGCAAGGTGCCTCCAAAGTGGCCGCTTGATGAAGATGTGCTTGATGCTATCGGTAGGCATTGAAGGATGTGGGAAAAATTCTCCATCATTTCGTCCCTCTGTCTCGTGAGAGCTTGCTCAAGCAATAGACTGATAGGATCATCTTCTCCATCGTTTATATTTTCTTCCTCCATTGAGATGAAGCGCCAAAAGTCATGTGGGCCCCGTTTGGATAAGTGAGTACATCAACTTCCCGGGGTCGTAACTTTTTCATACGATCTTCGTTCTAGGCGTATGATAGCTCGTTGGAAAGATCTATCCGAGAACTACAACTTTTGGGTGAGAAACATCAATCTATCATCCATGTTGCTCCCCATTTTCTCAAAAAACATCATTTAGGGCCTCAAAATGGCCCTGGAAGTTAAAAATTGCTAAAAATAGTAAATTACCAAAATTGTCAGAAACATGTTTTGGGCCAGTTGGAGAAGGTGGGTGGCCACCGATATCCACCTGGATCATCGATCAAACTATTAAACTCTTGGGCACTCAACTCTTTCCTAGGGGTTGATATTTTTGTGGAGGTATTGGGAAAGGAATTCACGATTTTGAACATTTATGGGCCCTATATGGAAAGGACCACCTTCTGGAAACAATTCTTCAAACTCAAGCTACTGAAGGTTGACAATTTAATTCTCTGGGGAGATCCAAATTTTTCCTTATGGACGACTGAGGTCTGGGGTCCTTTGGCATGCCCGAATTAACTCTCAGCCTTGTTCACACACTTCTATTTTCCAATGGTCTATTGGACATTCCTCCCAAGATATGAAACTAGACATGGAGGAATATGCGTTCAGGATATGTAGGGGTTGCAAAGCGAATTGATCAATTTTTGGTCACATAAGCTATAATGGAAAAAAAATTCAAATTAGACAACATATCAGAGATGGGGAATTTCTGATCACTCTTCGATCTGGCTAGATTTGAAGGGAGGGTCGATCAAGCCTCCTTCAACTTTTAAATTCAATGCTTCTTGGATTACATATGAGACTTTTCTTGAACTAGTTTAGTCAAACTAGAGGCCTTATGATCCCAGCTCGCTGCACTTTGCAGACAATCTCAAAAGAATTAAACAACTAAATATTCCCTAGGCACGAGATAAAAAGAAAAGGGAGGAAAGCGAGCTACAAAGAACAAAATAACATATTGAGGCCATCTACCTCTCGTATGATGTGGGATTCCTCTGGGACTCTTCCCATGAATCTATAAGGTGTCTGGAATCTCTGTGTAATCAAATTCTCGCATATCAAGAGGCGGCCTAGCGATTAAAATGTCATATCATATGGCTTGAACAGGGGGATGAGAACATGCAAAGCCTCAAATACAATTTGGAACATGCAGGATCAAGAGAGAAGGAACGTGGCATCCTTTGAAGGATTGGCTGAGATGGGAATGAATTTCTTCAAATCCCTGTATAAAGATAAACAAAGGGTGAATATTGTTGAGATTGTTAGACTGAACCTCTATTATCCTATCTTTATGGATGCGGAAAAAAATAGTGAACTATTCGAGGAAGTCAGGGAACCTAAATTAAAGGAGACTCTTCATATCTTTCAGAAGGATAAAGGGTTTAGAGGCACCTACAGGCTCTCATTTGGGTGATATAGAGGGATAAAGGGTTTAGAGGCACCTACAGGATCCTCCCAAAAGGATGCCACCTTAGTCATCGGTAGGGTCCTAGTGGAAACGGGAGGTGATATGTGTTGATATTATGATAGCTGCGGGAGGTATTTACCTCCATGTGTAAACCTGATGAGAATAGAATATTCCGGGAAGCAAGAAGACACCCTAAATAATTAGTTAATAACCCTACAAGACAAGTCGGCTCAAGAGAATGACTTGTATTAGGTTATTATCCTCCAAGATAAGAAGTTGGTTAAAGGAAATGTTATACACTAAGAATTAGCACCCAGAATGAGAAGTTGGCCCAAGCAGTCTGGAAAAAGCAGCATAAATACAAGAGGCTAGTCTTTATTTTAGCCAAACTTCTCAGAACTACAAAAGTGGACATGTGCGCACTGAAGTTGGCGAGTTTGTGCACAAGTCTTGGAGGAGTTGTTGCCACCAGTTTTGCATTATGTATTTTTGGTGTCTCTGGGTTGGACTCTCTAATTAGTCTTGGTTATTCTTTCTTGATGCACTATCCCTGGAGAGAGGTGCACTATCTTGTTAGGATATCTAGCCCAGGGTTTTCTTTCGAAATGATTCTCTGTCAAGGTTAAGGTTCTTGGGGGTGGCTTCAACCTACGGTTGGGTGAAAATATTGTTATATTGTCTATGGTTAAACGAGCACATCCATTATATTCTAACATTTTATGGGACCACACTATCTTTGGACATTCTAACCGCTGGAAGATAGATTGGGAGGATTTGCTCAGTTGTAGTGGTAGTTACAACTATTTTCTGTTGCAACAACAAAACCCTAACTCGCTCGTTGAGGCACCTTAAGTGGATATATTGACCTAATTGCTGGATAGACTAGTGCGTCATAGCCTAGCGCATCTCCTGGTACTCTCAAAAAGCTAAAAAATCAAGTTTGAGTTTTTGGTCAAAATGAAGGGTTGACCAAGTCAAAGCAATTATGACTTTGTCTATGAAGTCAGAGAACAAGTTATAAGGGGATTTTAACTTCATGGCATGGAAGGCAAGGATTGACCTCATCCTTTCCAAGAACAAAGTGTTGGATATCATGAAAGGAAAGATCGTGGAACCACAGTTCGAAGAAGGAAAAGAGAAGGAACCTCAGAATGTTGCAGTCATGGAGAAATTCAAATACAATGAAATCAATGCCATGAGTATCATAGTGGAATCTATAAAATACCACTTGATACCCTACATCTCCCATATTGACTCATCTAAGAAGATGTAGGATTCCCTAACAAACCTCTTCTCAGTCAGAAACATTGGACAAGTAATGAGTCTAAAGAATGAGCTCCATGACATGAAACTGAATGATGATGATAGCATAACAACATACTTTGTGAGAATATCTCATTTAAGAGATAAACTACAAGTTATTGAAGAGATCATTTTAGAGAAGGAACTAGTAAATATAGTGCTCAATGGTCTTCCCAAGACACGAGATGCATTTTTCACAAGCATGAACAGAAGGAAGGAGTATCCTACATTTGAAGAACTTTGGACTTGTTGTGCACAAGAAGAATCAAGGATCAATGAAAAATAGAAACCCCAAAAGGAATATGATGATCAAGCCTTCACAACAAGATTCAAGAATTTCAGTAATAAAAGGAAGTTTGGCTCCAGGAAGAAATCAAATCAAGAGAAAGATATGACAAAAATACAATGCTTCAACTGTTGAAAATATGGTCACTACAAGAATCATTGTCCCGAGATAAATAAAAGGAAGGAAACACATGAAGCATCAGTCGTCGAAGAAAGAGAAACCTCAAAGAAGACCAAGCAAGATAAAACAAACTTCTTCTTCTAAGACAAGGTATTAATACTCTTCATAGTTCTTGTACATACCATGTTTACATAGTCTTTGTACATGTCTTTCATATCTATTTCTTACAAGATAATATGTTCAAACAGAAACCATATCTATGGAAAAACAACAAGATAAGGATCGTTATCATGATGACCACAAGTGAGGAAATACACATGAAAGGATGATGTACATCAACAACCCTTGGTAACAATTCATGTGCAATTTATTACATAAGAAACAGTTGCAAGATAAGCCAAAATAAGAATCAAACTTAAAGAAACCTAGAAGAAGTAAAGACGGAAAGAAGTCAACAATCAAGAGGAAATTGGAAAAAGACTTATGACACTTTGCAGAAGGCAATAAGGATGCAGATGGAAGCATGGGCTCTCTTAGTCGGAGGGAGATGATTACAAAATTCCAAAAGAATATCATGCATTCATGCATGAATAAAGTATTAGGAGGGAGATAATTCTAAATAATATGATCCATTGAATATGATGAAGTATCTATCTATGGTAGCAACCATGAAAAGAAACATGTGTTCAAGTGTGACTTTAGAAGAATTCTTCTTCAAAAAGAAGCCTTAAAGTATCCTTGGTTGTCCGTCCACATCCATGACCCTATGATGAAAGAAATAAGTTGGAATCTTCGGGGTATGGAATCTATAGGAAACTCCATGGACCAAAGAGGTAAATAAAAAAGGAAGAACATGAAGATTCCAAGAGAGAAAGAAAAGAGAGAAAAACCAGTCATTCTATCGAGAATCACAAGACTACCAACCTGATCTAAACTCACTAAAAAGAAATCAAGCAGAGGAAATGAAAGTTGTGTTGAAGAATAGTGTATGGAAGACTTATGAATGCGAGAATTGTGAGATCCAAAGCTAGAGGTTCTCCCATGTGGAGGGAGAAGACTATGATGCTTTCTTGTTCCAATAAACTAGACATACCTCTACATGAGCCATTATATCATCTACAATATCCATGGGTTGGATTTTACATCAGTTGAATACAAAGACTATTCTCCAGAATAATTGAACAAAGAGCGTATGTAGAGAAACCTTAAGGCTTTGAGGTATACCAGAAAGGGACCCTTGTATGCATATGGAAGAAGAAAACTTGGTGGAGAACCTCCAATGCACAACAAAAGCATGGTGAAAATTTTCTATAACGGAGATATTGTATCAAAATAGTTACTCAGAACTCCGGGATGATGGTTTGCCAATCTATGAAAAACTCTCGTGATGACAGAATACGTGCCACTTGGATATGTTCTAGTTGTAGCTCTGCCACGATGTTATGAGCTAACAGGAAACAAAAGAGATGAATCCAACTATGATATACTATAGTGATTAGAGATATATGAAGCCTCTAACGAAAACCAGTGTTCCAGAAAGACCGAAGTACATTGATATCAAGAATTACATTCTCTTTGATGAAGTCCATAAAAGAGAAGTGGTTCTCCAATATATCTCCACAGATGATCAGATAAGCATATATTTTGGTAAAGCCTATGTCCAAGATGAAAGAGTTTGCGTACTCAAGAAACAAGATGGAGCTCGTGGAGACGACTTCCTTATTGAAAAAGGAAGAGATGAATCCTAGGTTGGGAGGGAGCACTGATGTGTTATTGATTTATGGACAGTCATTTTTCAGTTCGAAAAATGGTCCAAGATGAGAAGTTCCTTTCCAGTTCGGAATGTGGTTTGTTATTTCTGACGGACAGGCAAATTCTAGTTCAGAAAATGGTCCAGAACGAACGGCCATTTTCGTAATGAAAATGGTTCGATGGATTGTTGATGTACCATAGAAATTGATTCCCCTTGTGGCCAATGTGGGGGAATGGTCTAGGAAAACATTTCTTCTTGACGATCACTCTTAGTAGTGGTGAAGAAGACTGTTCCTCCTCGCTGGACAATTATTCTTTCGAAGCTCATAGTTGTAAGCAGTTTAGAAGAATGGTCTATTTTGGAGGTTGGTGTAGGACAATCATTTCCTTAGGAAATGGTCCAAACAATCATTCCCTAGGGCATATTCATTCTCTCTAGGTTGCACTTTTCTTGGTGCTGGAGGAATGACCCAGATAGTTGAATGGTCCAGGTTCAACAATCAGGGGCAAGCATTCCCTAGGGAAGACTCATTCTCTCCAGGTTTCACTTTGTTTAGTGCCGGAGGATTGGTTGGGATAGGTGAATGGTCCAGGCTCAGAAATCAGGACACGTATTCTTCCTTGCCTAAGAATAATATTCAAGATAGCGCATCATTGATTTTTTACTCTCTAAGGGCAGATGTTCTTCGAGATCTCATAGATGGGACTGGAAGAATGGACCAGATGATTCAATTTGTATCATAACATTGTTTTTCTGTGCAAGTTGATTTCAGATCATATGATTTCCATGGAGAATGTATGTGTCTTGACAGTAGATGTATGCTATTGTGGTGGATGTGTTCCACTGATTATATGTCATTGATCAAGTAGTTGTGTGCTACTTGGTGTGGTAGTGTACCACTGTGATGTAGGAGCATCGTAAGCAACCAAGCGAGTAAGAAGGTGGAAGCCAGCTGGGAAAAGTGCCAACACATTTCTCACATTTTCAAATGTTTTGAAAATATTAGGAAGCGGATATAAATGTAATATCTAGGAAGAAGACGTACTTTACATTTATATCTTGGAGGTTGTAAATAGATCATGAGCGATTTTCTCTCATTTGTCAATGTAAAGGGAAGTTATGTATAGTTAATGAAAGTAGGTAGATTTGAATGATAGATTATACAGTTTAGGAAGCAGGAGGGAGAACGGATATAGACACGCTCTCCTTCGTATCATTAGCGAGTTGTAAAATTAGCATAGAGAAGAAGAAGAGGGTTGTAGCAGAGATTTGTGGAGAAGAACCCATGTATAGAATCTTTGAATTAATATATGAAGCTTTGAATCATACTCATGGTGTTATGATGTTTTATGTGTATACATGTTGAATGGTATGCTTATGGTTGTTTATTCTCTCTATTATGAATTTGCTTTAATACTGTGTGTATGTAGGATTTCATGTTGAATGTATGAAGTCTAAGAGAGAGAGAGAATGTGTTTCAATTGTTTCTCTTCCTGAGTGAGAGAATTTCTTGCAAGGAGTGCAGTGAAACATCCGCAAGGAGTGCTTTGACAAGAGTTCAAAGTTTATCTCTAAAAGCTCAGGAGGGATAACTTTGTTCTCATTCCAATAGAAGTGCAAGTGAAGCACAAAAGCCGTGCAAGGTGTGTGCAGACTGGTTGAAATCTTAGAACTTATCAACCAAGGGGAGAGTTAAAGGACTACTGTTGCAGGGAGTGCATAGAGTCGAAAGAAATAATACCCAGGAGTATTTGACAGTTTTTCGCAAGAAGTGTGAGCAGGAACCCTTTTGGAGATTTGAGTTTGCAAGTGAATTCTCAGGAGGGTTGACACCTTTGAAAGTACCCAAAGGGACATGAGGGTCAAAGTCATCCAGCAGAAATAAAATTCAGAAGGGAGAACATTGGTTCATTTCGCAGGAGCAACGAGCGATCGAAATTCTCTGTGGATAATTCACGAAACCACAAGGACCGTACGATCCAAAGAAGTTGCAGGGTGGTTAGAGGTAGGAAAAATCATCACTCTGGGACCCAGAATAAACGTGGACTGTTAAACGTGCTTTGCACAAGTTGTCAGATCATTTCGGCATTTTGAGGATCCTAACGACTAAGAGTTGAGCGCAGCAGAATGAAAGTCCCGAAGTCATGAATTGCGATAGGAATTGGCGTGGAGTTTCTGTATTTCGACACTTTGAGTGTCGGGAAACAGAGGAGGCAGTGCTTTGGGATCGAGAGTCTCGAAAACTGGGAAGAGTGACAGGTTGTAGGAGTCCACATCAGAGATAGAAAGTGGTTGAGTAGACAGGGGGCATGTCCTCATCAAATAAGCAGACTCAACCTTGTTGACTGTTTCAGGGTTCGGAGGTCAACGAACTGGGAGCCTTGCATCTAGATGCATGAAGTCGCGAAGTCCGAAATTCTGAATCGGTGGAAAGTTCTGTGAGAAGCCAGCCTTTTCTAAATACATTTCAGTGAATCAGAATTTTGGGTTTCAGCTATAGAGGACCGAGAAACTCGACAATAGGGATCACAAGAATTGCGAGACCCAAAGTCCCGAATTAGTGAAGGGTGTGAAGTTTTTGTGGTCAAGGAGATTTGGGTTGATGCCTGGTGTTTGTTCACATAGGCTCAATTCATAAGGACCTATGGATACACTATGAGCAATTGAGATATTCCCTAAGGGGAAATCGAAGAGTCAATTTGACTCAGGGGAAGATTTAGAATGATCTTGCGTGGAGCTCAACCCGAGGGTTTGGGGGTCTGCATCAAGTGGTATCAGAGCACAGAAAAATTTCTTTCCTTTCTGGACCAGAGAAAAGAGGAAAATTTCTTAGCAATGCCATCAAGAAGAAGAGATAGGAAAATTCCTAATCTAGCAATGGAAAGAGAAATGCGTGAACTACATGCTAGGATTGATGCCATGGAGACATCACAGAGGCACACAGTCGAAACTGGGTATATCAGTGAGGATGACAGTGAAAAGGAAGTTGGACATGAAGAAGAAGTTGTAGTCGAGGATGCTGTGGAAGAATGCCTATTCAGGGTTGTTGCAAGGATAGGTGCCTGAGCAAAAATGGACATTCTAGTATATGAAGGAAACCTTGATGTTGAAAAGATTCTAGACTGGATTAGAACTATAGATAAATACTTCGACTGTGAGGATGTCGAGGAAGATAAGAAAGTCAAACATGTCGTCACAAGACTTAAAGGGCATGCAACAATATGGTGGGATGAACTGCAGGTTGATAGACGTTGCAAAGGCAAGCAAAAAATCAAGAGTTGGGATAGAATGGTTGCAAATATGAAAGCCAAATTCATACCCAAAGATTATCAAATCACTCTATTTCGGAGGATGTATAATTTGAGACAGAAGCTGATGTCAGTGAAAGAATACACTGAAGAGTTCTACAAGATAAACATCAGAGCAGGTCATCGGGAAAGCGATGATGAAAAGGTTGCCAGATACATGAATGTTTTGAGATATGACATCCAAGATGAGATGAGAATGATGATCATTCGAACTGTAGAAGATGCTTATCAGATGGCTCTAAAAGCTAAAGAAAATATAAGCCGAAAGCAAGGTCAAAGAGGTCGAGGCAGAATTCAAGCAAGAGGTAAAACAATTGCCCAAGACAGAACTCATAAATCTAAAGAAGAAGGGAAGAAACCTCAAACTCAACATGAGAGAGGAGGAAGCTCACAGAGAGGGTAGTATGCTGATAGAAATACTTTTCCTCGATCTAGGGGAAGAGGAAGAGGTAGAGGTGGTGAAGTGAAATGCTTTGTGTGTGGGAAGAATGGACATAAATCTTATGAGTGTCCAAACCAAAAGAAATATGGTGGTGAAACTCACATTGCCGAAGCACAAGGACAGAATGTTGAGGTAGAAGATGTTGAGGGCGGAATATCCTTGATGATGAGGAAAGTTCTCTTAATGCTAGAGAAGGAGGTAGAGAACCCAACCCAAAGGAACAGACTATTTTGGACTACTTTCAAGACCAAAGAAAAGGTATGCAAAGTCATCGTGGACAGTGGTAGCACAGACAATCTCATTTCTACAGAGATGGTAGAAACCATGGAGCTAGAAACTATCGTACATCCAAGCCCATACAGTGTTTTGTGGCTACAAAAAGGAAATCAGGTAAATGTCACTAAACGATGTTTAGTTGAATTTAAAATAGGAGGATATAAAGATTAAATACTATGTGATGTCATTCCCATGGATGTTTGTCATCTATTGCTAGGTAGACCGTGGCAATATGACAGGAATGTGATTCATGATGGGAGAAAGAACACATACACCCTAGAGAAGAATGGGAGAACTCACATGTTGTTGTCGATTACGGATAAAGAAGTGAAAACGGAGAAAAGAAACACTGTACTTCTCATGAGTGGGAAGGAACTTCTTAAGAAGGTTAAGAAGAAGGAAGACACACAATTTTTTGTGGTCAGGAAGCCTAGAATTGTTTTGACCAGTACAAGAGTGGATGATTTACCAGAAGAGATCCATAAGTTGTTGGAAGAGTTCGCTGATATAGTAGGGGATGAACTACCTTGTTCATTGCCACCGATCAGGAGTATAAACCATCACATTGATCTTATACTTGGAGCCATTTTACCAAACAAATCCATGTATAGATTGATGTTGTAGGAGAATGAAGAAGTTAAGAGACAAGTCCAGGACTTAATGGACAAAGGATTGGTTAGAGAAAGCTTGAGTCCATGTGTTGTTCCAACAGTGCTCAGCCCGAAGAAAGATGAAGGCTAGAGAATGTGTATAGACTCAAGGGTGATCAATAAGATTACCATCAGATACATATTTCCATTACCAAGGATGGATGATTTGATGGATTGCTTGGGTGGAGCAAGATTATTTTCAAAAATTGATTTGAAAAGTGGATATCATCAAATTCATATGAGAGAAGGTGACGAATGGAAGACAACGTTCAAGATGAATGAAGGGTTGTATGAATGGCTTGTTATTCCATTTGGATTAATGAATGCACCTAGTAATTTCATGAGACTGATGAATGAAGTCCTGAAGGATTTCGTTGGGAAATCCATTATCGTATACCTTGATGATATATTGATTTACAGTAGAGCAAAAGCAGAACACTTGGAGCATTTAGTTGCAGTGATGAGGAGACTACAACAAGAGAAATTGTTGATTAATATGAAGAAATCATCATTTATGAGGACATAACTCATTTATTTGGGTTTTTTTTATCTCTGCAAATGAGCTGAAGATGGATCCCGAAAAGGTGGATGTGATTAAGGATTGGCCATCGCCGAAGAGTGTGTTTGAAGTTCGAAGCTTCCATGGTTTAGCTAGTTTCTACATGAATCTCATCCGAAATTTCAGTGGGATTAGTGCACCAATGATGGATACAATGAAGAAAAGACACAAATCTTTTCATTAGACAAAAGAAGCAGAGAAGAGTTTCAATCTACTGAAGAGGAAGATCATGGAGTAGCCAATTTTGGTTTTGCTAGATTTTAGCAAGACATTCTAGGTCAAGTGTGATGCGAGTGGGTTTGCAATGGTAGCGGTCTTGAGCCGAGACGATAGACCGATTGCATATTTCAGCGAGAAGTTGAATGAAGCGAAGATTAAATACTCAACATATGAAAATGAATTCTATGTTGTCATACAAGCACTGAAGAAATGGAGATAGTATTTGGTTCCTAAAGAGTTTTTTTTGTACAACGACAATCATGCTTTACAATTCATGACTCAACAAGAGAAGTTGAACCAAAAGCATGCTAAATGGGTTGAATACATGCAGAATTTTACTTTTGTGATTAAGTATATTTTTGGAACTGCTAATAAAGTTGTTGATGCTTTGAGTAGGAAATGTTTACTTATGCAGGAATTCAGAGTCAAAACTTTGGGTTTTGATAACCTCAAAGAAATGTACAAGGATCACCCAGATTTTAAGGGAGCGTATGAGGTGTCTTAGAATCCAATTCTCAGAGACAGAACCCAATGGATTGAATACATGATCCAGGATGGATTATTATTCAAGAGCAATCAGTTATGTATTTCAAAATGCTCCATGAGGGAGAATCTGCTAAAAGAAAAACACAGTGGAGGATTGGTTGGACATTTTGGTCATGAAAAAACATTCTCAAAGTTGAATGGTGCATATTTTTGGCTAGGGATGAGGACAAATGTTAATAAATTTGTGGACAGGTGTAGGATTTGTCAGCACACTAAAGGAAGAAGGCAGAACACAAGGTTATATCAGCCATTACCCATACCTAAGAGGCCATGGGATGGAGTGAGCATGGATTTCATATTGGGACTACCAAGGACACAAAAAGGATGCCATTCAATATTTGTGGTGGTAGATAGATTTTCAAAGATGGCACATTTTATACCATGCCAGAGAACCAGCGACGCAACTCGTATTGCGAACCTGTTTTTCAAAGAAGTCGTCAGACTTCATGGCTTGCCAAGGAGTATAGTTTGAGATCGAGATACCAAGTTCATTGGACATTTCTGGAGGAATTTATGGAAAAATATGGGGACAAGTTTGTCTTTTAGCTCATCTTATCATCCTCAGATGGATGGATAGACAAAATTTGTAAACAAAAGCTTAGGAGATTTGTTGAGGAGCCTAGTGACTGAACACCACAGTCAGTGGGATCACATTATGCCATAGGCGGAATTTGCTTATAATGATTCGATCAATAGAAGCACAGGGAAGATTCCATTCCAAATTGTATATTGTATATAATGATTCAAATCTGAATTGTATTTCCTTAATCGACAGTCTACTGCTTTATGACCATAGTTATGACAGTTGTAACATTCCAGTTCACTGAATAATAGATCATAACGATTGTTATGATCATATCTGTTGTTGTGTTTCACCTGTTTCCTTCTCCCAATCATCACATGATTTATAATCTTTGATTGTTTGTTTCTTGGTTGTCTCAATCTTTGTTGTGGAAGATAGTTATTCATTGAATATATTTATTGTTCATATCTAAATCTTAAAGAACAGTTTATAGCTTTGTGACTAAAATTAGAGCAGAGAAAACAATAACCATGGAAAAAATATTTTTACCTTGAAAAAATATGTCTTCTTTGAGGAGGTTGACTTCTGTCATGCCAATAATCTTTCGAGTCTACAAATTCGGTTTTGTGACTTTTTCTTTCATTTCTTCTTGGTGGCTGATTTTCCTTCTTTGTTTCTGCAGAGTGATTGTTGTCTATGTTTGAGGATTTGAAAAACTTCATAGATTTTGTATTACTTGGATGACCACTACTTGATCCTTCTTCATATCCCAATCCAGATTTCAAATTTGAATTTCTTTGTCGATTTAGAATGGAGATTAATTCTTCTGAGGCTTTAATACTTGGCAGATTTTGATGATACAATCCTTTAAATTTCTCCATTTCTTTTCTGTTTTTTACTATTTCTTCTTCTAAGGCTTCACACCTGACTTTCTTTTCTGACAATTGTTGTTTCAGTATGTCTTCTATTTTCTTTGCCTCTCCTAATTCCACTTTCAACAGAGCAAAGTCTTCATTAGGTTTTTTACTGTCTTTCTCGAACTATGTAAACAATTGTTTTTGCTTTCTGTTCTTAGTTCTGAGTCTATCAATTTCTTCCAGTGCATTGATAAGTTCTCCTTCCAAATCAAACACAACTTCTTCATCATTATCATCACTGCCTGTTCTTTTATTATCATA
>SNQJ01S0249844.1:0-12906 GCA_010110895.2 Picea sitchensis
GGACTTCTGCGCCTCTGCAGAGTCTTCACATGCACACTCTGATCCTGCCATCTTCACTGTTGTACTTGACATCAATGACAAGAATACGCTGTCTGTTAGACATTTTCCAGCACCCCCTTCCCCCATCGGCCATCAACTGCTTATCTTGAACAACCTGAACACCTCGCCGACTTTGACTAATGCTAAACCATCAACACATCGACCATTGATGATGTTCTTTGGTGATCGAAAACACTTCATCGAATTCGGCTAACCCTCGATTGTCGACCATCGACGGTCAGATATGTCTTATGGCTGACCCAACTCTTCTTCATTCCAGTTGATCCTTTCATCGACCATTCATGGTTTCTCTTGGTGAACTTTAACACTTAGAAATTTTTTGACTTTTCCCTAATTGATCTAGTTCGTCGATCTGATCTATTTCACAACCCTCGATTTAATCCTCGTCGTTGATCCCATCAACCTTTCAAATGGATGAATCCTTAGGAATTTTCAAATTTATCATGATGAATCTCAACCTTCAATCATGAGATCAAACACGATCTCAGTCGTCGTTTCTCCAAAATGCATGTAACTCTACAGGCGGCCATTAAAACTCGAATTTTGACCATTCTAGGTAGAATTTCGATCTGCAACTTCACTGATCTACTCCATTAACCCTCTCAAACCATCTAAAGTAATTAAAAATCATATTTCACTCACGGAATTGGGGATTTCTATCTAAAATCTTTGTTTTTCCCCCAAATCGGTCACAGACAAAATCTGCAACAACGAATTTCACCAATTCGCTCTGGTTATAGCCCATACAAGCTCAATGTTTGAACTAGAAGCTATGATACCATAATGTAGCATCCCCCAACCCAACCGAGGGACATTACGGTGCAAAATATACAAAATAATTAAATTTCCGCTAACTAAATGAATTCATTACAATTAACCAATTTCCTATAGCTTTCAACTACGATTTAAAATAGATTTAGTTGTTTTCTACAACCATAAAATAGAAGCATCTACAACATGATAACAATCAACATGAAATGTTGATTCCTTTTAATAATAATTTCAATTATTAAGATTGAGAGTGGATGGGTTTTGAAGGACTGCATGCTTCTAACCCTGCTACAACCAGGTTTTCTCTTCTACGGATGGCACAAAAAACAACACAGGCGGTGCGCTTGATTAGGCCACAATGAAAAAGAAGGAATTTGAGACAAGCAATCTCCATTTGAGGTGCCTCCTCATCTTTGTGAATGATTCATGTAAGATGAATAGAGCTCTGGAAAAGATATGGAGGTGGAAGAAGAAACGTCTCATCCAAAGGAATCTCGCAATTGGGAGCTAGGAAAATGAATTCCCTAGGCCACTAAAGCACCAATATATGTGATCATCTCTACTAGAGTCAAAGAACACACCCAATTCATGGGCCCTAATTGGAAAAATTTTAGGTTTATGGCCCTCTGAAAGAGACGTCATGCGATGGATCAAATATTGGTGGAACCTGAAAGGAGACTACAAAATCCACCTCAGTTTGAAAGGCTTCTTCACGATCATTTTCTATAATATTGAAGACAAGGATAGGGTCTTTGAAAACAACCCATACTTCTTCAATTCATCATGACTATATCTTAGATTTTGGACAGACCGCTTCTACCAAAAAAAAGAGGACTTCTCCTTTGCTCTGGTCTAGATCCACCTCTACTCCCTCCCCCAGGAATTCTGGCTTGAAGAAATATTAATGGGTATTGGAAATACACTAGGAATATATGTGAAATATTCATAAGTAACCAAGTAGAGGAGATATACATCATATGCTCAGATATGAGTGTATATGAACATTTATGAGTCACTTCCAGGCTCGGTCACCATAGATTATCAGGATGAATAATAGATCCAAACTATAGATTACGAACACATTCCCTTCCGCTGCCAGAAATTTCATGAGCACAGACATATCTTCCGCTATTTCCCACTCAACACCCCTACATGACCAACAGTGGAGGAAAAATCAAAATATGGCTTCACACAAGTAATGGGTTGCAAAAAACAACCACAAAAAAAACAATCAGGGGGTGAGCAAGAAGATCCCCACCAAAAATTCTTTTGATTCCCTAAATAATCTACCAGATGCAGAGGAAGTGGAAAATCCCCATAAATCAGATGACCCTCGCAAAGATAAAGACAAAGCCAAACAATCCATAGATCCATACCTAGAACAAATCATCACACCTAGTTCCCCACCTCAATTAGATCTAGGAAAAGACTCAAACGTAGGGGGAGACACTATAATGAATATGGATGAACGAGAACTCACTAACATAGATCTGGAGAAGCTGGAGGAAGCTTTCAATAAGAAATAACTGCAATCTATACCAGTTAAGCAACTTCGAAAAGTACACAAGGTCTTCATAGATTCCACAAAAGGTGCCACCTCCAGATTGGGAATAAGTTCAGATACAGGTCTAGACCCAAGACAAATCCCTAAATAGGGTAAGCGACTGGGACTCAAATCAGATCAACAACTGATTAAAGAGGTAGGTCACTTTATGATTTTTTCTCTCCCCCACTGATCCAGATTATTTTCGGTACGAAATGAGAGCGGAGATATAATAATGAAATGTATAGAGATATATCATATATCCAATAATATAACAAATATTTATCAGAAATATAACTATAAACACAAAGATATAGTAATACACAATTTCTATTAATGAGCGAAATGTACAAGACTGTAAAAATACAGAGTGAAAGACTCGCTAGAATGGCGCCATCTTATCTCTGAGAAGAGATGTGACGACTAATCAAATTCACAAGGATATGGATTACAATGAGGCTCTAAAGGCCTTTTTAACATAAATAAAATCCAAAACCCTAACCCCGAAAGATGAAAAACCAACAGTTTAATGGACCCCGTTTTGGGTAGTTTGGCGTATCAACTTCCCAAGGGTGTAACTTTGGCATACGATCTTCATTTGGGACGCACGATAAATCGTTGGAAATGTATCATCGAGGAGATTCATTTTGGAGGCTCAATTATAGATTTTAACTATCATTGAGGTGCTCTATCACAAAAATAAATAAAAAATTCATTTAGGCCCTCAAAATGGCCCTCGAAGTTTAGGAACCAAAAAAATGCTAAAAATAATAAATTTCCAGAAGATTGTTTTGAGCTATTTGAAATAGGTGGATGGCCACTAATATCCACCTATATCAATCCTCCCTCCTTAGGAAGAAATGGTCTCCATTTCATTGAGTTCCCGGGGGAGAGGGAAAAGAGTTTGCTGAATCTGCATCTTGATGAGTTGCTTGCCTTGCTAGAGAAGTTGCACTACTTATCTTGTTGAAGGTTGTCATGAAATTGTGGTTGGAAGGGTTGGAAATTTTTAATTATTCTGGATACATGAGATGATTGTTGATTATTGAAGCTATGTGAGATATTCTCTAACTAAAAAACCTGTGAGATGTGGATCATTGCGACAGAGCTGGAATGTAGAGATGACCTCCTCCATTCAGAGAGTTGAGAAGAAATCCAGATGATTATCTAGTGGGAAAGGCGATATGATGAGTTAGACATGCCTGTGGCTAAGCACAAGGTGAACATGTGAATTCCCAAATTGTTGGGTGCATCATCATGTGAACATAAATGAAGATGATGTATTATCCTCCTCTGAGCAAGTAGAGTTAATGAGAAAACTCCAGATGATTCTCCTTTATGAGGCAGTGGTAAAGAATATCTTTATAGTGGACGTGCATGTGGATGAGCATAGGTGAATGTGTGAAGATTTGGTTCTTCTGTGTAAAGAAGTGAGCCAGAGATATGACATCCCTATGGATGTGCCCCTAGTGGATGAGCACTAGTGAGTCATAAATTCATGTAACCCTAATTTTTATGTAAAGGGTACATGTCAGCCCCACCTCAATGTGATTAGTAATAAATGTAAAAGATAATTAATATGGTTAATATTAATTATATTATAAGCTAGTGAGGTTGGCCCTATTGTGCCAATAGACACTTATGTTGACAAGTTAAATTTAGTATAAGTAAAGGTCCTAGATTATGAAAAATCAATATGGTATCAGAGAATAGGTCCTGAAGAACCCATTGCACAAGATACAAGATTTTACCAGTCATCCCTACTCTTCTGCAGAACCGTACGCCCCTTCTGGGGTTTCCAGAAAATTCGTACAACCCTCTTCTATTAAGTGTTTCAACACTTGGAAATTGGATGTTGGGGATAAAATTACCATAGGAGTGTATGTCCTCCTTCAGTGCCCCTCCAACAAGCTTCAAATTTCATTTCTGATCATTTTGACTTTTTGGCCCTAGGGTTTCTAGGGTTTCTCTTATTTCTGCAGAAACTTGAGAATTGGGGTTTCTCAAATTCCTTGAAGGAGATCTTCATCTCAACAATGTTATCTTATCTTTCAAAGGCTTATTGTTGGCAGTCATAAGTTCAACTAAACCTAAATTTGCTAGCCTAGCCTAGCCGTTAGGTTTACTAGCCAAGTTGACAAGGGTTTGAGAAGAATCCAAAAATGAGAAAAATCATAATGAAGGGAAAACTTGATGATTCAAACAAACTCAGTTATAGGAAAACAAGACCTCCAAGAAATGAAGACATCAACTTATCAACACCCTCAGGTAGGCACTTGTATATATATTATTTGTATCATTTTCATGAGGTAAATTATAGGACGAAGGAAACTTTTGCTGAAATCATGGATCCAGAGGAATCTTAGTGCATTCATAGGAACGACACACTAGAAGTGAAGACTCCAGGTTTGATTGTTGTAATTGTCATTCTTCTAAAATGTGTTTCTAAATTTTGCTACAAGTAGGTGTTGTAGATGGGACAACAATCCTTAAATTGTTTTGATTCTAGAGATGTACTCATTATTCTCCTTTAGGAGATATTCTTGTTTTAGTTCCTCTTGTTTCCTTGTTCCAGACAGGTTAAGAACAAAGGAAGATGCTTATCCTTTAGAGGGAGTCAAAACTATTTGAGAAAGAGGAAGAATATAACCATCATTGAGACAACCAATGCAATAATGCATGATCAAAATCCTTCCAGGATTCCATGGGAAGAAGCATGCATGACACAGTATATGTTCAGAACAAGAGTCTTCACCAGAATTTGAAAAACATAACTTACGAAGAAGTCTTCACCGAAATGAAGCCTGATATTGAATACTTCAGGTTATTTGGGTGCCCAGTGTATTTTCATGTACCCAAACATAAAAATTCCAAGCTATATCCTTTAGAAAGAAAGGATACAGTGAGTCTTCAAAAACATCCCTGGTTAGAGATAGATTGAGACAAACAGAGACATTGTCCTTGAAGAAGAGATAGTCTTTCAAAGACCCAAATAATCTCAGATGTATATTGACAGTAAGACAATACCTTCTCCCCTTCATCAATTCAGAGGGAAACAAACATTAATCCAGTTGTTCTCATTGATAGGTTCATAGATATTGCAGTAGGGCATAAAAGGCCTACCTAGACTCACTCTGCAAGAGGCAAAGAAACATACAAGCCTCTCAAGGCACATCCTGAGAAAGAAAAATAGATTTTTCAAGTTGTCATTCATTCATGAGCCACTTCATTAATGATAAGACTCCTTGTCTTAGAGAAGCAACAAAAGAATAGGCATGGAAAGATACCATAACAGAAGAATACCAATATATCTTAAAGAATGATGTATAAGATATTTTTCAGGGACCAGAAGGGAAGTCTTTGGTAAATTCCAAGTGGATCTATAAGATCAAGCATGCCACTGATGGAAGTGTCAATAAATAAAAAACGAGATCTATAGTTAGAGGTTTCTCACAAACACAGGGAGTAATCTATGATGAGACACTTGATCCAGTAAACCTGATACACTTCCATACGTACTACCATCCATGAGTTAGAAACTATATCAGATAGATAGATTCTTGATGAGTTTGGTTTTCATCAATAAATTTGTTGATCCAAACCTATATTATTACGGTGTTGGTGACGAGAGCCTGATTTTGATGAATTATTTAGAAAGCCTTGATGTTGTTTACAAGTAATCATTGATTTCTGAATTTAATATGAAGAACCTAAGTATGATGTACTACTTCTTGGGAAAAGAAGTATGACAGAGGACCAATGAGATTTTCCTGAGTCAAGGAAAATATACAGTGAAAATATTAAAGGAATTTAGTATGACAATAATGCAAAATCCACCATGATGGATTTAAAGAAAAAGATTGATGATGATTCAGATGAGATTGATCCACAACTGATTGGATCATTGATGTATCTGGTTAAACACCAGACTTGATTCATGCCATGCAGTGAGTCTTCTTTGTCATTTCATGAGTCAACCAAGATAGTCTCACTAGACAAAACATGTATTGAGATATATACGAGGCACAGTTGAATATAGCTTGAGATATGCCTCCAGTGTGAACATGAGTTTGCAGTATATGTCGATTCAGATTGAGAAGAAAGTACAATGGACTAGAAGAGAACATTCGGTTGATGTTCTACCATGAATTTTGTCATGGTTTCCTGATGAAGAATCAACAAAATCTATGTGGCCTTGAACACCACTAAAGCAGAGTATGTACCATTGAGTGTGTGAAGAAGTATGACCTCACAAGCTTCTGATATATCATGATATGGATCCTATGATGATAACCAAGAGCTGTGTATAAAATATCCTTGAGAACCTAATGTTTCCTGATGGATCGAAACATTATGAGATAAAATAAAATTATATTAGAGATATGATGTAGAAGAAAATCATACACATGCAGTACCTTCCTACACATGAGCAGATTGAAAACATTTTCACCAAACCAACTTGGTGAAGAATCCTTTCCTAGTTGTGAGGGATTATTGATGACTCCAGCCAAGAAAAAATTTAGAGTAAATTCGAGTAAAACTTGGCATGATGAAGAATGCCTCCCTAGCTGAGAGAGAGTGTTGATGATTGCAGCTATGTGAGACATTTTCCAACTTACAAACCTGTGAGATGTGGATCATTGCAACTATGTGAGTCTTTATCTTAGCTTACAAACCTAAGAGAAAGCCCCTAAGAAGGGTATGTGGTTCCTTCCTGAGACAGAGCTGGAACGTAGAGATGACCTACTCCATTCAGAGAGTTGAGAAGAACTCCAAATGATTATCCAGTGGGAAAGGCGATATGTTGAGTTAGACGTGCCTGTGGCTAAGCACAAGGTGAACGTGTGAAATCACAAAGTGTTGGGTGCATCGTCATGTGAACATAAATGAATATGATGTATTATCCTCCTCTGAGCAAGCCGAGTATATGAGAAAAATCCAGATGATTCTCCTGTGTGAGGAATTGGGAAAGAATATCTGTAGAGTGGACGTGCCTGTGGATGAGCACAAGTGAGCTCGTGAAGATTTGGTTCTTCTTTGTAATGTAGTGGGCCAGAGATATGAAATCCATATGGATGTGCCCCTAGTGGATGGACACTAGTGGGTGTATCTGATCCCTTGCTATATATTGTTCAAGAGTCAGAACTTCCTGTAACCCTAATTTCTACGTAAAGGGTACAGGTCGGCCCCACCTTAATGTGATTAGTAATAAATGTAAAAGACAATTAATATGGTTAATATTAATTATATTATAAGCTAGTGAGGTTGTCCCTATTGTTGCTATAGACACTTCTGCTGACAGGTTCAGTTTAGTATGAGTAAAGGTAGATTCCCCATTGTGAAATAATATCTTCCATGTGAGTTTGGAAATTTCAGCAAGTACACTTTCTTAGGATAAGTGCATACCTCTCTCGGGAACTAGTTTTCTAGGGTTTGAGAAACCTCTTGTTTTATAGGGTTTATATTGGTGCTGAAGGTATTTATCTTGAAGAATATATCAAAGGATTTGGTTTGGTTTTCTTCCCTTGTTGAGAAGGGTTTCTAAGGATACTTCTTGTTTTCTTGTGCATGGTGTTTCTTCTTGTGATCTTGGTTATTGCAACATTATTGTTTATGGTTAAGTGAAATGATTAAAATGGAATGAATTTCATGCTTAACCTAGCTTATGAAAAATCAACATGGTATCAGAGAATAGGTCCTGAAGAACCCATTGCACAAGCTACAAGATTTTACCAGCCATCCCTCCTCTTCTGCAGAACCGTACGACCCTCCTAGGGTTTCCAGAAAATCTATACGACCCTCTTCTCTTGAGTGTTTTAGCACTTGGAACTTGGGAATTGGGGATAAAATTACCATAGGAGTGTACGACATCCTTCAGTGCACCTCCAACAAGCTTCAGATTTCATTTCCAAGCATTTTGAATTTTTGTCCCTAGGGTTTCGTTAATTTCTACAGAAACTTCAGAATTAGGGTTTCTGAAATTCCTTGAAGGAGATATTCAAATAACCAGTGTTCTCCTATATTTCAAAGGCTTATTTTTTCCAATCATAAGTCCAACTAAACCTAAATGTGCTAGCCTAGCCTAGCCCTTAGGTTTACTAGCCAAGTTGACAAGGGTTTGAGAAGAATCTAAAAATGAGAAAAATCATAACGAAGGAAAAACTTTATGATTCAATCAAACTCAATTCTAGGAAAACAAGACCTCAAATAAATGAATACATCAACTTATTAGCACCCTCAGGTATGCACTTGTATATATATTATTTGTATCATTGTCATGAGGGAAATTGCAGGACGAAGGAACCTTTTGCTAAAATCATGGATCCAGAGGAATCTTAGTGCATTCAGAGGAATGACACACTAGAAGTGAAGACTCCAGGTTTGATTGTTGTAATTATCATTCTTCTAAACTATGTTTCTAAATTTTTCTACAAGTAGGTGTTGTAGATGGGACAACAATCCTTAAATTGTTTTAATTCTAGAGATGTAGTCAGTATTCTCCTTTAGGATATATTCTTGCTTTGGTTCCTCTTGTTTCCTTGTTCCTGACAGATTAAGAACAAAGGAAGATGCTTATCCTTCAGAGGGAGTCACTTGAATCAGAGAGAGACAAAATTGTTTGAGAAAGAGGAAGAATAAAATCATCATTGAGACAACCAATGCAATAATGCATGATCAGAATCCTTCTATGATTTTGAAGCATGCAAGACACAGTATATGTTCAGAACAAGAGTCTTCACTAGACTTTGAAAAACATAACTTACGAAGAAGTCTTCACCGAAATGAAGCCTGATATTGAACACTTCAGATTATTTGGGTGCCCAATGTATTTTCATGTACCCAAACAGAAAAATTCCAAGCTAGATCCTTTAGAAAGCAAGGATATAGTGAATCTTCAAAAACATCCCTAGTCAGAGACAAATTGAGACAAGCAGAGAAATTGTCCTTGAAGAAGAGATAGTCTTTCAAAGACCCAGAGAATCTCAGATGGATATTGAAAATAAGACAATACCTTCTCCCCTTCAGCAGTTTAGAGGGAGAAAAACATTAATCCAGTTGTTCTCGTTGATATGTTCAGAGATATTGCAGTAGGGCATAAAAATCCTACTTAGACTCACTCTGCAAGAGACAAAGAAACATACAAGCCTCTCAAGGCACATCCCAAGAAAGCAAAAGAGATTTTTCAAGCTGTCATTCAGTCATGAGCCACTTCATTAATGCTAAGATCCTTGTCTTAGAGAAGCAATAGAAGAACAAGTATGGAAAGATTCCATAACAGAAGAATACCAGTATATCTTAAAGAATGATGTATGAGATATTATTCAGGGACCAAAAGGGAAGTCTGTGGAAACTTCTAAGTGGATCTATAAGATCAAGCATGCAACTGATGGAAGTGTCAAGAAATAAAAAACGATATGTATAGCCAGAGGTTTCTCACAAACAGAGGGAGTATTCTATGATGAGACACTTGATCTAGTAAACCCGATACACTTCCATCCATACTACCATCCATGAGTTGGAAACTATATCAGATAGATAGATTCTTGATGAGTTTGGATTTCATCAAGAAATTTGTTGATCCAAACCTATATTATTACGGTGTTGGTGACGAGAGCCTAATTTTGATGACTTATTCAGAAAGCCTTGTTGTTGGATACAAGTAATCATTCTAAATTCAAGATGAAGAACCTAAGTATGATGCACTACTTCTTGGGACAAGAAGTATGACAGAGGACCAATGAGATTTTCCTGAGTAAAGAAAAATATACAGTGAAAATATAAAAGGAATTCAGTATGACAAGAATGCAAAATCCACTGTGATAGATTTAAAGAAAAATATTGATGATGATTCTGTTAAGAACCAAATATCAATATAGCATAGAAAATCCTCAGAAAAAGTACTCAACACCTTGAAAAAGAGAGAATTTCAGATAATAAGCCTCTTCGAGGGGGCAACCTCCTTTTATCCCACTTAAATGTTCAAGTACAAGATGATTCAAAATGAAAATGTCTCCTTGGTATATATAGGAACTAGGAGGTATAATTACAACTATTATTTAAAAAATGACATAAATAGAAATAACATTACTATTATATTAATACTGATTAAGGGTAATATGAGCCAATACTAGAGACAACATGCCTCCTTGAGACAAATGTTGTCATGGCTTGATGAGCTGGATGCTTGTATACAAGACTCATCTTCCCAAAGAGTAGGATCTTCATCACATGGTTTCCTGCCTCCATTTAATGAGATACTCGAAATGGATCTATTCCTCGTTGGAAAATTCTTGTGTCGATTGATGGATTAGGCTCCAATACGATTTTCCTTCCTTGTCAAGTTCTGATATCAGTTTAATTTGGGATCTGGTCACCTATAACCTTCTTTAATCATGAGACATGGAAAGCTGGGTGTACTTGTGAAGATCTGGCTGACTCAATTTTGTATGCCATGAACAATCTTTTGCAACACCTTATAAGAGATATACTTTGGTGATAATTTTATTATCCTATTGCTTGCTTGAAGGAAATATGTTTGTATGGTTGTATTCTTAGAAATACCCAATCCCCTATTTAAGAACTTCTTTCACTACGATGTTGATACTACATTTGTTGTTTCATGTGATTTTGTACGTAATTGATTGTCCTTTAAGATTTGGAGAACTTGTTGTTGATTCTTGATGCTTGATATTCCAACACTTGGATGAACCTTAGATTCTTCTTTAGAAGAAGTGATGGAAGAGAATTGGTATCCATAAAGTGACATAAGTGGTGTCATTTTGTTGCAGTATGAGGAAGTGTTATACCACCATTACGCAGGAGTAACCATTTTAAACATTATGTTTGTTTATCGAGACAAAACAGCGAAGGTATCCTTCGGACTGTTTGTTCACTATCTCGGTTTGTCATCGGATGAGGATGATAGGATGAGCTTCTACAACCAATTGAGTATAAAGTAGAAAATAATTACATTCAAAATTGTCGATTGAAGATGGGATCCTCTGTCACTTACAATATTAATCTTTAGGTTGCCATGTATCTTTAGGCTGTCTCCATGAATCTTGTTAGCGATTGTACTAACTTTGAAGGAGATGGAGAGTGCAAAAATTAAGCGATACTTGGTCAGTCTATCAACAATCACCATGATGACACTCTTTCCTTGAGGCTTTGGTAACCACAGTGATAGAAATCCATGGAAACCTCCTCTATGGCCCGACTTGGGATGGACAATGGTTGTAAAAGACACAGGGGTCTTAATTGTTTCCATGATTATTTTGTTGTAAAACCAAACATTCCGCGACAAACATTTGTTTATCAGTTTTGAAATGCATCCCAAAAAACGAAGGTATCCTTCCAGACATTTGTTCACTATCTCGGTTTGTCCATCAGATTGAGGATGATAGGATGAGCTATCAGCCAATTGAGTACCCAAACAAGAAAATAATTCTGTCCAAAAATTGTCCAGTGAAGATGGGATCTCTGTCACTTACAATAATCTTTAGGTTGCCATGTATCTTTTGAACTGTCTCCATGAATGCGGTGGCAATTGTACTAGCTTTGAAGGGATGAGAGAGTGCAAAAAAGTGTGCGTACTTGGTCAGTCTATCAACAATCACCATGATGACACTCTTTCCTTCAGACTTTGCTAACCCTGTGATGAAATCCATGGAAACCTCCTCCCAACGCTGACTTGGGATGGACAATGGTTGTAAAAGACCTGGGGTCTTAATTGTTTCCACGGTATTTTGTTGGCAAACCAAACATTCCGCCACTAACCTTTGAACATCAGTTTTAAGGCCATCCCAAAAAAAATCCTTCTTGACTCTATGGTAGGTTTTCAAAAATCCTGAGTGCGAAGTGGAATTTACGGGAACTTCCCCACAACTTGCCGATTTTTGTCCTTTCTAGGAGATCTCACT
This sequence comes from Picea sitchensis, assembly GCA_010110895.2. NCBI lineage: Eukaryota > Viridiplantae > Streptophyta > Pinopsida > Pinales > Pinaceae > Picea > Picea sitchensis. Next base: position 12,295 of record SNQJ01S0249844.1, read on the forward strand.
TGTATAGTGTTCCCCACACAAAATAATTGACATAAAATTCTGAAACTTGCACCAGAAATACTACAGACTATCCATGATCTAATGCAACCAGTCCCATGCAATTTGGATACTCTAGGAAGAAGTTAGGATTGTTTTACCTAGAACACCTTCTTGAGACTAGTCAACAGGACTAGTCAAATACCCTATCTTACACAGGGTGTATATACAAATTTAAGATGACCCAAAAGCTAAAAATTTTACCATAGATACCTTACTAATTTTTGTAAATATCCTCTGGAGCTCAGGGTCTGAAACGTTACATAAAAGTTTTTATAGCAAAAATTTTGCAATGACTCAGTTCAGGACTATTCCAGAACCTTATCTTTTACAGGATGTATCTCCGAAAGAATAAGGCCTTAGGAGATGAATTTTGAACCCAACGTACCTTGATCCGTCTACTAAATATATTCCAAGCCGTTCCTTCTGAAATGTTGTAGAAAAAACGTTATAGTGAAAATTCCAAGGTGTCTCAGATGTAGCAGCGAAACCCCAAGACCTTGAGCTCTGATACCATATGTTAAGAACCAAATATCAATATAGCATAGAAAATCCTCAGAAAAAGTACTCAACGCC
>SNQJ01S0249846.1:1415-12852 GCA_010110895.2 Picea sitchensis
AGGTGCTCTTCTGCAGTTATGTCTCCTTCCCCGGTGAACTTGGGCATGTACTTCAAGTAGTCTCCAGCAGGGAGAGGATTCATAGGATGAGGTAGGATTAAGGGAGCATATCTAGCAGCGACTATGGCATCCATTCTGGTCGGGTGGGGATTAGCACCAGCCATAGGGATATTAAGTGGAGAATAACTAGGAGGAGAAGGAGTGTGACTGGGAGATGTCGGGAAAAAGGTTCTGATGGGAGATGAGGGAGAAAACAGAGAGAAGTCTAATGGACCAGAATGCGCAGCTGCTTCTCTCTATGCAATGGTAGTAATAAACAGAGGGGTAGTGAAACCTTCTGAAAAATGTTGGTGTGAAGGCACAACTTCCAGGGAAGGGGGAGTGACAAGGATCTCTCCCTGTGACACTAAACCAGGAGGAGAAAACTCAGCAAGAACACTCCCAAAATTCAGAAAACGAGAAACCTCAGAGGGAGGGTGACTAGGAAGCTGAGAGGAAGAAAGTGGAGTCTTTACAGAAGGAGGTGGGGAAATACCTGTTTCGGCGATAGAAACTTCTTTCACAGAGCTCTTTCCCTTTCTGCGCACCGCTTCCGCATCAGCTTATGGTGTAGCTAAAGGCAGGTGTGGATTAGACCTCGTGTGTCTACCTCTCGAAGCCACAGTTGATAGATCAGGTTCTCCCCAGCGGATTCGTCACAGTGGAGTCGCCAGGTGCACAGTAGAAATCTTCAAGTTCTGATATCTGATGCACCTTCAGAATCAGTTGATCTTTGTCGTTCAATCCCGGGGAAAATATTCAACTTTGTCCCTGGCAATGGCGCCATAAATGTTGGAGCCGGAAGTCACTCTTGGATTGCTTGCAGGAGAAGAGCCCGACGCCCATCAGTTTAATGTCACGATTTGTTTGAAAGGGGTGATCAAATGGAGGCAAACTCGAAACAGTGGTCTCAACTCAGAAACTAGGCCAGGCATGCATGAACGAGTGAGGTCTTGATAAACTTCAAACAGTGAGTTGCAATAAAGGGTGAGTAGGGGGGAGACTTCATGAGAAGGGTGCCAGGGTCTGCTATAGGCATCAAGATTCTAACAGACTGTGAGAGCAGGCATATGAAAACAAGATCTTCTTACTTCCAAATGCAGGAAACCAGAGAAAACAACAATGCAACAATAAATCATGTATCATAACAGAACTGTGTTAATTCATACGAAGCATTCGATCATGAACTCTCCAGCAAGAGATGAGACATAGATGGAAAAGGAAAACTGTTTGTCATAAACCAAGAAATCTCAAACACTGATACATAACCCAGAAAGCTAGAATGTTTACCGAAACTTTACAGTCGGGAGCTTAGCTCTACCATCGATAGATAAGAAAATGGAGAAAACGCCTACATATACTCAGAATGACAACATCAACAAAATCAAGATACTTCATTGAAAGCTTTGTTTCTGCATGGCTTCTGACAGCCAACATCTGAAAGATCGTGCAACTTATGTCAGACGCAATCTAATTCTTTGACAGTTCTAGCAGCGAATCGACGTGCCTTTAATTCATTGCCAGACTTTCCCATTATGGCAGAGAAGATGTCTAACCACCACCAACCGCTTCAATAACTGCTTCTTGGGATTGAGGACGACCTGGCCAACTCAACATTTTGGGATATGGAAGACTTCTCATGTTGCCACCTGGAATAACTGAAGGGCTTGGTGGAGAGGCATGGCGGCCAGAGTGGAGAACGGGGCGTATGGAAGGGGGGAATGGCATCAAATTATGAGGACGTGGAAGAGGAGTGGCGAGGTGTGAGGAGGGTGACAGAGGATGGTTCATGGAGAAAGACCTCGGGAGGAAAAAGGGAAGGCGAGAGATAACGAACTCGCCTTTTGGTGAGGGGCCGACGTGCGGGACACATGGCGAGCGGCCAATGGACGACGAGAAGGAGGGGGGACCATGTGGACCAAAGAGGGGGGGTGGATGGATGACACATGGCGGTATGAGAAAGGTGGAAAGGAGGACGACATGATGAGAGAAGGGCCCACGCCAGTTAAACCCAGAGTGGCTGAGTAGGACGGGGTTGTCCAAGCGCCATTGATCCGGGCGCTGAAATCTCGGTCGTCAAAAGATGCTCATTCGATTCCAGACACCCCCCCTCCGCTTAAAGGTAGAAAGGCAGGGGGGGTCTGGAATTGTCTTCATCGTCGTTGATCCGGGCGCGCTAATCTGGACCGTCGGAGAGTTGCACCTGCGATTCCGGACCCCCCCCCCCCGCTTAAAGGTAGAAAGGCAAGGGGGGTCCGGAATCCAACATGCGTCGTTGATCCGAGCGCTGTGATCCCTGCTGTCCAGACTTGGTTTTTCGTTTAATCACAGGCGCATTAGCACCCCGAACTTAGGACAAGTGGGTTTTAACCCATTCTTTTACATTCTGACCCCCTTTACAAGAAATATCTCTAACAGGTTGGGTAAAAATTCTTCCACTACCATAAAAAATGAACACTTTGAAACATTTCATATTTCTCATGAAGCCAAAAAAGACATGCCACAATCACTTATCTTTCATAAAAATAGAAAACTAAAATGAAATAAATTACCCACATAACATAAACTAGACTTTACTATTAGATACGAGTGAATAAGCACATTCCTTATGCAACAAAGAATAGTTTATAAAATACTATAAGACTCACATTTAAAAGTACATATCATCAAGGATAAGGTAAATAAACAATAAACATAGAAACAAGAGAATAGTGTAGATGATACATGTGCAAATACACAAATAATTGGGAGGTGTCTTGGCCTTGCTAGACAAAACAAGTAATTTCATGGTCCAATGGAGAGGAATATTGATCACTCGTGAAGGGAGCTATTGCTTGAACATTGGAGGACAAACAAAGTATTTTTTTACAAATTAAGACTTGAGAGTGGGAAGCTCAAGAAGGGTGCAACAACAAAAAAAACCCATGGATGAAAAAGAAGAAATATGTTCATAGAAGAAAAGGATGAAAAGGATTTTGAGCTTATCCATGAGGACATATTTTCACTAAGCTAAGTTAAAATCTAAAGAATAGGACGAGAGGACTAGGAATAGACAATTTAGTCCCTCTCTAAGAGTGTATAATCCTATATTTAAACACTCTTAAGCATATAAAAATCCAAACAAGGGCCTTTTCTTGCTAATTTTACCAAATGGGTTTCCAAAGTTAAAAAGACTCTTCATCATGTATGTGATTGATTTTACAACATTGTTTTTCTTCATTTATTATGCAATAAAAAATAATGCACAACAAAATAGAAAACATAGATAAATATTTTTTATTTTCACAAAATTAATTAAGCCACATGCTACTAAATCATCTTGGCCATAAGTTTAAATCATCTTTCCCATAAGTTGAGGTGTTATATCCTGAGTTCCAAAACACTTTGGCCCCACTACCCTACCCTAATTTAAATCCACATTCTAGTACAATAAAAAGAGACATAGATCTTTGGCCCCACTACCATAATTTCGAGTCAAGGAAATATAGATCTTTGTTTCCATGTCATCATATCTATAAAGAAACTTGTGACATGGTTAGAGTCAAATTTCCTTTCCTCCTAGCAATCAACATAAATAATTGGTGATCCATTGAAATAGTGTATAGGATATGTGAGGGTTGAACATTAAATTAATTGTTTCTTCACTAAAAGAATCATTGTAACATCCTGCTCTACCGAGCACACTTTTATTGAATTATTCTTTGAGGAAAATTGCGTGAAAGTGATCCGATTATGGTACATTGTGATTTCATTTCAATTATGGTTTATACATGATGACGATGATGTGTTGCGACTTATGTTTATTGATGTTTATATATCCGCAGATGTTATTGATGAGTTTTCCTGAGTGTGCATGACACATGACATGTTATGGATGTTGATGGCATCAATGGAATTCCTTGGACTCCGAATTGAGTAAGGGAGTGAATTGTATTTTGATTTAGTATTTCATTTACACACTTGTGATATATGATTGATTACAGTATGATTTATGTATATGGATTATTGACATGGGTTTTATCAGTGGATGAATGCTTGACGATGCTTGCTAATATGACTCACATAAGGAGTAGAGGGGCCATGAATAGAAACCATACATTGAGGGAGAGGTGTGGAAGCATTCATGTCACAGCATACTGGCACTCTCATTGTGGCCCGAATTGTAGGTTAACAATTACCTAGTTCGATAGGTCCACAATGTCATGAAGGCAGACTAAGACAATCGCTCACAAATATTTATGAGGGCTCAATAAGGTAGAGTCCTTATTCCTTAGAAGCCCTTATTCTCTCAGAAGGTCGACCGAATGGAGTGTTGACCCCAAGGGTCGTACAAACTTCCAAAACTAGTCAAAGGTGAGTGGCACCCTTGGAGCATGYAGGTGCGTCTTGAAGGACACRTCATGTAATTAAAAACTTGAGTCAATAAATCTAAGTGTCCTATAAAATATTGAAATGATTAGACCTTGTTGGAATAAAACAATTAATTAAAACTGTAAATTATTAAATCTAAATCCCAATAAAAATCTARGCCTAAGTCTAAGACAAAKTCTAAGTCTAAATTTAATTAAATGACTAAATGAATTATGACATAAATTAAAATATTGGAGRATAATCAAACTATAGGAAAAAGGGGAATAAAATCTAAAGATTGGATAAAATGCACATGTGTGCATGAAATCAATAAAAGGGATTTTTAAAATAGAAAGAAATAAAATWTGAGATAATAGGTGTACACATAGAATAATATATATAGTCAAGATACAATTAAGTCTAACTAGAAGAAGACTCCTAATCCAACTCTAACTAAGATGATGCAGGAGCATCATAAGCAACCAACAAAACAAGCGCAAAGGTAGAAGACAGTTGGAAACGCACCAACACACATTTTGAAAATGTTTTAAATATTAAATGAGGAGACATTAATGTAATAGCTGGGAGATGCATTTACATTTATGTTTTGGAGATTGTAAACAGATCTTGAGCGTTGCTCACATCTGTCGGATAAAGAGGCATTTATTGTACTTTATGAAAAGTTGTTGTAGCTTTTATTTTAGATTAGATAGCATGTAGTATAGGAGGGAAAACGAATAGAAAGACACCCTCACTTGTATCATTGAAGGATTCCAATTTCTTTCAGTTGAGTAAGTTATAGAGCTGTAGAGAGAAAAAACACAAAGAAGAATCCATGTACAGGAACACTTGAGTTAATATATGAATGATTTGACTCAATTTCATGGTGTTATTATGCTTATTGATTACATCTATTGAACGGTATGTATACAGTTGCTTACATTCTCTGTTATGCATTTATTTCAATGTTGTGTGTGTATGAATTATCTTGAATTCATGTTGAATATATGAAATATGTGAGGAGAGAAGAATGAGTTTCAGTTGTTTCTCTTCCTGAGAATTCCTGCAAAGAGTGCAGTGAACGTCCGCAAGGTGTGCATCGATGAGGTTCTGAGTTTTATCTCAGAAAGCTTAGGAGAGATAATGTTGTTCTCATACCAACAAAAGTGTAGAGATACTACAGAGTCGTGCAAGGTGTGCGATGGCGGATTGAAGTCTTAGACTTTATCAACTGAGGAGGAAGGTTGAAGGATTGTTGTTGCAAGGGGTGTACCGAGTCGAAGGACCAAATAACCAGAGGATATTTGTGAATGTCGCAAGGATTTCATGCAAGAACCTTAAGGAAACCCCTGAGGTTACGACAGAAAGTTCAAGAGGGAAAGAACCTTGAAGAGTTCAAGGGAATGTGAGTGGAAAAGTTACTCAACAGGAAGGAAGCTCAGAAGAGTTGATGCCAGAGAATTCAACGGAGGAATATCAAAATATGGAACGGACAATGGAGTCGCCTCAAGGAGAAGCGTCGATTTGTCGTGGACCATTGGATAGTGTAGGCAAGTGGAGAGAATTAGGAGAAATAGTGGTCGTTGGATTCGGATCAACGAAGGTTGTTGATCTCACATCCTTGAATTTCATTGTTTCAGAATTCAGGAAGTGGAGGAAGCTATGACTCAGAGTCGAGAGTTGTGAACTCCCGATTTGCGAAGTCCTGAAAGAACTAGGACCGTCATATCACGAGTAGCAAAGAGCCATTGATCTGAGGAAAGGGGTTGTCGTAGCTTCAGAAGTCAGGGGAAGGAGTTGTTACATAGAAGAATGTCGATACGCGAAATCCCAGTGTTGAAAATGATTTTGCCCAACTCATAGTCAGAGGTCACATCAGGGAAAAGTCAAGGAAGGAATCAAATTTCTGTCATCCTTTTCAGATTTCGGGGATTGACGCATCAAGGAGGCTCACATTTGGAATTGCGAAGTTGCAAAAGCTGAAATACCCGTTTGGGTAAGGATTGTGGTCATATCATAGATCACGTAGGAGTGAGTTGGTGCTTAGTGTTTCTTCATGTGGGCGCAGCTCCAAAGAAGGGCCTATGGATACGCACATGCGAGTGTGAGTGATTTATTGTGGGGAAATCGAAGAGTCAATCAGACTCTCGGGGAGATAAAGAATGATCCTAAGACTGGGAGGTCGTGCAAAACCTACTGAGGCAGGGGGTGCTACATCAGAGTGGTATCAGAGCCTAGCCTACAATTTTCTTTTTTTTTTCTGCGGGGAACAGATTGAAACAATGCCACCAAGAAGGAGAGAAATACTAATGCCCAATCCAACTGTAGAAAGGGAGATGAGAGAACTCCATGCTCGATTGGATGTGATTGGAAACAACACAGAGATGAAAAACTGACGTTGGAGATGTCACTGAAGAAACAATAAAAAATGAGGCTGGAGCTAAGGAAGAAGTCGCAATCGAAGATGCTGCAGAAGAACATCTATTCAGAGTTGTTGCAAGAATCGAAACCAGAGAAAAAATGGACATTCCAATGTATGAGGGCACCTTAGACATTGAAGAGCTGCTAGATTGGTTTAGGGATCTGGATAAATACTTCGACTATGAGGATGTCGATGAATACAAGAAGGTCAGGCACGTCATTAGACTGAAAGGGCATGCAACACTATGGTGGGATGAACTGCAGGCTGATAGGTGTTACAAAGGAAAACCAAGAATCAAAAGATGGGATAGGATGGTTGCAAAAATGAAAGCCAAGTTTATACCCAGAGACTATCAGATCAATCTGTTTTTAAGAATGCAAAACTTGAGACAGAAGATGATGACAGTGAAGGAGTACACTGAAGAGTTTTACAGGCTCAACATCAGAGCAGGTCATCGAGAAAATGATGATGAAAAGGTTGCCAGATACATGAATGGTCTGAGATATGACATTCAATATGAAATAAGCATGATGATAATTAGAAATGTAGAAGATTCTTATCAAATTGCCCTGAAGGCTGAAGAGAAATTAGCCCAAAATCAAGGTCAAAGAGGTTGAGGTCAAAGTCAGAGTAGAGGCAAATCAATTGCCCGGGACAGAACTCAGAAGCCGAAGGAAGAAGAAAATAAACCGCATACTCACCCTGAAAGAGGAGGAAGATTGTAGGGGAGATAGTATGCTGACATGAACACTTTTTCACGAGCAAGAGGAAGAGGAAGAGGCAGAGGAGGTGAAATAAAATGTTTTGTCTGTGGAAAGATCAGACATAAATCCTTGAAATGCCCTAAAAAAAAATAGATGGAGAAAAGGCTCACATTTCAGAAGAACAGAAGAGAAATGTTGAGGCAGAAGATGTAGAAGGCGGAAGGTCCTTAATGATGAGGAAAATTCTCTTGAAACCAGAGAAAGAGATGGAGAATCTAGTCCAAAGAAATAGTTTGTTCAGAATTGCTTGCAATACCAAGGACAGGGTATGCAAGGTAATAGAGGATAGTGGGAGCATAGATAATCTAGTATCCACGGAGATGGTGGAGAAGCTAGAATTGGATACTGTTGCACATCCAAGCCCATACAAAGTCTCGTGGTTGCAAAAGGGACATCAGGTAACTGTCACTAAACAATGTCTAGTTGAATTTAAGATAGGGGGATATAAGGATGGAATTTTATGTGATGTTATTCCCATGGATGTCTGTCATATTTTGTTGGGGAGACCGTGGAAATATGACAGGAATGTTGTTAATGATGGGAGAAAGAACACATACACCTTGGAAAAGAATGGTAGAATGCATATGTTGTTGCCAATTAAAGACAAGGAGGAAAAAACTGAAGTGGACAATACCATACTTCTCATGAGTGGGAAGGAACTTCTTGATGAAGTCAAGAAAGAAGAAGACATGCAATTTGTGGTGGTAAGAAAACCTAGAGCCATATTGACAAGTACCAAGATAGATGATCTACCTGAGGAAATTCAAGAACTGCTGGAGGAGTTTGTTGATATAGTGGTGGAAAAATTACCTTGTTCGTTGTCGCCCATCAAGAGCATAAGTCATCACATTGATCTTATACCTGGAGCAAGTTTACCAAATAATGCAGCATACAGATTGACACCACAGGAAAATGAAGAATTTAAGCAAGTCCAAGATTTGATGGACAAAGGATTGGTTAGAGAAAGTTTGAGTCCATGCGTTGTACCTACAGTGTTAAGCCCAAAGAATGATGGTGGCTGGAGAATGTGTACAGAATCGAGAGCTATAAACAAAATCACCATCAGGTTTAGATTTCCCTTACCGATGATGGATGGCTTGATGGATTACTTGAGTGGATCAAAGTTTTTTCCAAAAATTGATTTGAAGAGCGGATATCATCAGATTATAATGAGGGAAGGTGATGAATGGAAGACAATATTCAAATTGAATGAAGGGTTGTATGAATGGCTTGTCATGTCGTTTGGTTTGACAAATGCACCCAGTACTTTTATGAGGCTAATGAACGAAGTCTTGAAAGATTTCATAGGCAAGTTTGTAATCATATATCTTGATGATATACTAATCTTCTGTAAGACTAAAGGGGAACATCTATAGAATTTAGCTGCAGTGAAGAGGAGATTGCAACAAGAGAAATTATTGATCAATTTGAAGAAGTCATCTTTCATGAAGACAGAACTCGTCTATTTGGGTTTTGTAATATCTTCGAATGAATTAAAGATGGATCTAGAGAAGGTAAAATCATTCAAGGATTGGCCATCGCCGAAGAGTATCTTTAAAGTTCAAAGATTCCATGGATTGGCTAGTTTTTATAGGAATTTCATTAGATATTTCAGTGGAATATGTGCACTAATGATGGACACAGTCAAGAAAAGACACAAATATTTTCATTGGATAGAGGAAGCAAAGAAGAGTTTCTAGTTGTTGAAGGAAATGATAATTGGACAGCCAGTTCTGGTTTTGCCATATTTCAGCAAGACATTCCAAGTGAGATGTGATGCTAGTGGATTCGCAATTGGAGTGGTCTTAAGCCAAGACAATCGATTGATTGCATACTTCAGTGAGAAACTGAATGAGTCTAAGCTAAAATATTCAACATATCACAAGGCGTTTTATGTAGTCATACATGCGTTGAAAAAATGGAGACATTACTTGGTTCCAAAAGAGTTTGTCTTGTATAGCGATAACCATGATTTAAAATTCATAACTCAACAGGAGAAACTGAACCAGAAGCATGCAAAATGGGTTGAATACATGCATAATTTTACTTTTGTTATAAAGAATATTTCTGGAACTGCTAACAAAGTTGTTGATTCTTTGAGCAGGAAATGTTTGATTCTGCAATAGTTCGGAATAAAGACATTAGGTTTGATAACCTCAAGGAAATGTACAAAGGTGATGCAGATTTCAAAGAATCCTATGAAGCATGTGAGAATCCAGTTCTCAGAGATAGAAGCCAATGGACTAAATATATGATTTAGGATGGACTACTATTCAGGGGTAATCAGTTGTGTATTCCGAAACTTTCTATGAAAGAGAACCTTCTGAAGGAAAATCATAGTGGAGGATTGGCTGGACATTTCGGCCATGACAAGAATTTTCTTCAACCAAATGGATCAAGAGATTCGTGAATAGGTGCAGAATTTGCCAGCACGCGAAGGGAAAGAGACAAAATACAGGGTTGTATCAACCATTTCCAGTACCAGAGAGGCCGTGGGATGCGGTAAGTATGGATTTTTTGTTAGGACTACCAAGGACGCAAAGAGGGTGTGACTCAATCTTTGTGGTAGTCGATAGATTTTCAAAAATGGCACATTTCATTCCATGTCAAAAAACCAGTGATGCAACTCACATTGCAAATCTGTTTTTCAAAGAAGTTGTTATACTTCACGGCTTACCCAAGAGTATTGTATCGGACAAGGATACCAAATTTGTTGGTCATTTTTGGAGGACCCTATGGAAAAATATGGGGACTAATTTATCTTTTAGCTCATCATATCATCCTCAGACGGATGGGAAGACTGAGGTAGTAAACCAAATCTTGGGAGATTTATTAAGGAGTTTGGTGGCTGAACATCACAGTCAGTGGGATCAAATTCTTCCGCAAGTGGAATTTTCATATAATGATTCACCAAAGAGGAGTACATGACAAANGGATGGGAAGACTGAGGTAGTAAACCAAATCTTGGGAGATTTATTAAGGAGTTTGGTGGCTGAACATCACAGTCAGTGGGATCAAATTCTTCCGCAAGTGGAATTTTCATATAATGATTCACCAAAGAGGAGTACATGACAAAGCCCATTCCAAATAATGTATGGAATGTAGCCGAGAGGAGTATCCGATCTGAGAAACTTAGAGAAGAGTGAATTCAGAAGTGCTAGTGCAGAGGATTTTGCAGCAAGAATGCAAGAGCTCCACAACAAAATCAAGGAACAATTGCAGAATTCAAATCAGGAATACAAGCGCAGAGTAGATCAACACAGAAGAGAATTTCAGTTTGAAGTAGGTGATTTGGTTTTAGCGCATCTTAGAAAAGAAAGGTTCCCAAGGGGAACGTACAACAAACTGAAGATGAAGAAAATTGGACCATGTAAGATCATAAGAAAGTTTGAAGCAAACGCTTATGAGATTGAATTACCTGATGGGATAGGAATATCGCCCATATTTAATATAGCAGATCTTTATCCTTACAGAGCTGATGAAAAAGGAAAAGGGAGATCCGGGGATCAGAAGAAAGTCCAATGGGTTAAACAGATGTTTGTAGCTGAAAGGCCACAGATGGAAAAGATTATTGATCAAAGAGTTGGGAAGAAGACCCGAAGGAAAACATACTTTGAATATTTGGTCAAATGGAAAAGACATACGATTGAAGATTCCAGTTGGGACAGCGAAGCAGATATCCGAAGACATGGACAGACGTTGCAGGAGCTCATGAACAAGAGTTCATGAATTTTTTAGCTAGAGGAGTATGATGCAGGAGTATCGTAAGTAGCCAGCAAAACAAGAGCAAAGGTAGAAGACAACTGGAAACGCACCAGCGCACATTTTGAAAATGTTTTAAATATTAAATGAGGAGACATTA
>SNQJ01S0249847.1:0-12905 GCA_010110895.2 Picea sitchensis
ATGGTTGAGGTATGTTCCATGGTTATCTCTTTCTGTTATTTGCTGCATACACACATATAAACACATCTAAAAAGTAGATCAACAAAGTGTTTGACGAAATACCTCACTCAGAAAAGGTTTTAAAAAGACACCAAAACATTGATGATCCTTGCATAATGGCTTGGGATCATTACAAGATACTCCATTGTAAGATGTCTCATTGTATGTGCTTCATGTTGACTTGTTGAGGCCTAAGTGGTTGGTGCAATCTTGTGTGCATGATGTAGGCCAAGAAAGAATGAGCTTGTTGCTCATTAGTCTTGTTAAGAGCACAATTTTGAAAGTGTATTGCAACCATTGCTGGTTTCTAAGAAATACATTGAGCTTGTTTTAGAGTGCGGGTTTTGTCTCCCATAAGGGTTTCCCTAGGAAATCGTGTTGTGTATATGTTTGTTTGTGTGCTATTTCTCTCTCTTATTTCTAACATGTGATATTAGAGCCCGATATACATGGACCCTCTAGAAAGAATGAATTGGGTGTTTCATAGATAGTGGATCAAAGCTAGCTTAACCTGAACTCTTTCAAAAGAGTGGTATGATGCCAATCCGTTGAGATAAAGTGAGTGACTCATGGAAGAGAGATAGGCACATAATAATGTTGTCTTGGATTAAGACTATGATTTATGTTATGATGGTTCATGGGTATATAAACCACGATGAATGGCACATGGAAATACATTACACAAATTAATATGGAGCATTGGAAAAATCACATTGAGTAAGAAGTACTCGATGAATGAGTGCTTGATTGTATTTGGAGTAGGAGGGATGTTGGAAATGAAATGGGTTGATTTTTCATAACATCACATTGCTCGACATATCAGTGTATTTTTTTTTATGGAGTTGGATTTTATGACATGTAAATGTGCATATGGCTATAGGACCTACTTAGGCATGCATGCCTCTAGTTTAATGGTTCACCAACATAGAGTCTAAATCTATACCTAGATGATAGGGGGGCATGTTGTATTCTTGGATACCTAGTTAATCAACTTTGAGGGGGATAGGTGTTTATCCTGAGTCAAGTTTAAAGGGGGGAATGTTGGGTTAATCTTGACTCAGTCATAGAGTAGTTAAAATAACCTTGAGTTGATCATTAATGGGTTTACAATTGGTGGATTACGATCCCATGGTAATTTTCCCATGGTATTACATATAATGAAGCCTATTTAATGGATTGAAATAATCCATTGTAAAATGTCTCATGTTGGAATGTAGAGGCCTAAGTGGTAGGCGTAGTCTGGAGTGCACGATGTAGCATGATGCAGGCCAAGAAAATAATGGGCCTTCTTCTCATTTCTCCTATTAAGATCACAAATCTAAAAGTGTATTGTAACAATTGTTAGTTGTTGAGGAATACATTGTGCTTTATTTGGAGTGTGGGGGTTTTCTCCCATAAGGGTTTCCCCAAGAAATCTTGTTCTCTATGTGTTTATTTGTGTGTTATTTATCTCTCTAAGTTTTAACATATATTGAGTGATATATTTAACAAATAAAAATACGCATATAAATACATAAATGTTTTCCTTAAGATAGACATATTATCTTAGCACACTAACAACCTGTTGAGAAAATATCTCAACCATACACAAAAATAGGAGCCAACTAGTAGGAGAGAATATTCCATATCCAAATAGATCTAACAACCTCCTAAAACTTAGAAGAAAACTTCCCATGTAGAGATAAATTCTACCTCACATTGACCAATACAATAACAATCACAATCTTTGTATGATCAACTATCACACATAAGACAAGTAGGAGTTAGTCATTCCAACACTTTCCCTTAACATGTACTTATCTCAATCCCTATCATTTCAATTCTTCGTCATCAACTGTCATCGACCAAATGTAACAATTGCTTCACCATGAATATATGACACTCCTTATGAAAAAAGTCTATATCTAGTCCAACCTAACACTTGCATCTCATACCTCATTCATGTAGACATTACCAAACTATTAAAGTCCATATAAATAATCAACTATCCACCAAAATAAATGGGTACCTAACAACTACAACCACTAGTCTAATATGATGTCCTTCAGGTACATGGATCATTCATCTTCTTGACAAAATCCCCTTGAATGTACATAAATTTCCAATTTATGGGCACTTCCTAGAGTATACAACCAACATGGTCCACTCATAGAGCATCCAACCGACACATGACCCACTCCTCCAAGTGTTTAACAAATCCATAATATAGGTTATGCACTATATCAAACAAGTTATCCAAATAGTCAGGGACATATGGAAAAAGAATATGCATGCCTATTTAGGCCTTACAACAATATTCCATTTACATGTTACATACATGGATACAAGTACATAGAATTAATATACTACATCTCATGGAGAACTAGGTATAAGCCTTTATAATATTTCCCAGGTGCCATAGAGTACATCTCCCAAGTACCAACTCTGGGCAAGATACAAGGTCAAAATTGTCAAGGAACAATACATACCTACTTAGACTTGTTACAAATACAAGGTGTGATTCACATTTCCATATGGTCACTAGTTTTATTGAACAAAACACACAAACCTTACCTCATTTTTCCATCACCATTTGATCTTCACCACTATCACAAGAATTGTCACTAGCATCCCTTGGACCAAGCTCCAAAATAACTTCTTTGGTGCATACAAAACAACATCTTTGTCCTTCCTACTACAATACCACCATTCCAATTCATAATTAATTCTACCATCAATCCTTGGCTTCTCTGGCGAGAACAATGCAACTTCATTATATTTTTAACTTCCATGATAACCAACCAATGGTTATTTACCCAATCAACTCGTTTCCATCTCATAACCAAAGTGTCTATGCTCCTCCATTCACTTGTAGGAATCTCATCTTGAATAGTCATACCAGCTGGGAACCAATCATAACTTTGGGTCGAACATTGGTACCACATAGATTCACTAGGAACTTGTTGTACTCCAAGGCCTAAAATTAATCTAATTGTAAAGACTAAACATATGACCATACTATGGACATATTTTCGTCTCCTGAAACACCTAGGTGCCCAACCACAATGTTCACTAGTTATCTAATAAAATAGTTTAGATAGATGATGTATTCTATTAAATCCTCCACTTTATGCACTTGCCAATGAGTACTTATAACACAACAATCGTCAAACAATCTTTCATTAAGGAACAATTAGAGGAGACAAAAAAATGTAGCTATATTTCCCTTTCAATTACAACACATCTTATAACACAAACATATGAATGACTTTACATTACAAAGTATTGTCACCCAGGGCTGCAAAAATCAACAAGAGATAATAACACACATGAACAAAGACTTATTCCTACTTGTTTTCTAGAGTCATGCACATGCTTGGTGTTTTCCTTTGCATCTTTATCGAGTCATGCTGCATGCACATGCTTGGTGTTTTCCTTTACATCTTTGACATCTTGATCCAATGCTTGTCTTGAATCTCCTTGTCTTGTATCCCCCAGTAGGTCATGGTAAGCATTCGTTTCCCTTTTACCTAGTCGTTTGAGCCACCGTTTGTGACTCGATTTGATATAATATGAGAGATTTGACCTCAGTGGTTGTGACATCCAAATTTCAACAATGGCACTGTGATTCATGCTTCTCATAACAACTCTCTCACTACCATGCCTTCCATGGCTTTGAGTTGACATTACTCGGGAGAAAATAAATGCATATTCAAATCGACCTCCAATGAGCATCTTTGGGTCCATTATTTGACTAGCATATTTTCAGGAGGTACATAACACCCTAAAATACAATTTATTTGGGAAATGCTCAGTATAATAGGCATACCTCCAACTAATTTCCATGATTAAGAGTAGTAGAATACCGCCAACTCATATTCCATGTTGTGCTCTGCTAATTGCTAGTTGACTCATCAACATTCTTTCCAGATTAAGGAAGGATTTTTAGTCTCATCACCAATATCAACACTTGTAAATATAGTCCAATTAGCACACAAGAATCAACTAATATCTAATGCTCCTAGCTGGCTTGAACTGGTAGCAGAAACCCCCTCGGCTCACAAAAAAGGTTCAATTCCTCTAGGATCACCACACAACAGGTCAACACATATTTGCATCAATTCAATTGCAGATTGATCCTCACATAGACAACACACACACATATTTCACACCCTTCTACACACTATAGAAACATTGATCAACACATCTTTGCATCAATTTCGTTCCATATTGATCCTCACAAGACAACAAGCATGAAGCTTTCACACTCTCCTACACAATGTAGAAATATAGCCTACAACATAGAACCAATTTATTCTACTCCTACAACAAATGTGATCACATAGGATTTCATTTCCTTGGGTCCACTCTAATATCATGTAGAGAAATGGGAGAGTATACATTGTAACTGTAACATAAATAAATATATAATAATAATAATAATAATAAATAACAAATACAAATAACTAATAAATAATAATTAATAATGAAGAGCTATAACATCCTAATGAAATGACACATCTCTTCATGAAAGGGCACCCTATGTGGGTATATAAGGCCCTTATTTCTCATTGTAATATCATCTCATCTCATATTCGTTATTCATATTATTATTATTCTATATGGATTTCTAAGTACTATCCTATTTATATTGGATATTCTTTGTGTGAGCGAACTTTGTTCGTCTCATTTGGTATTAGAGGGACATCTGATCTTGGCCTTTGGCCATTTGACCTTTGGTTAAAATTGCGTTGTCTTTGGCAACATATCTATTGGTTGTTGGTTGCAACTATAGTACTTCTTAAGAGTTTCTCCCAAAATCTGGTCCTTGACCATAATTGGCCCTTGGTCATTTGAAGTCTAAAATTTCTGCTGTAGAAAACAATATTGAAGAAAAATAAACTATTACCCAAAAATAAAAAATAAAAAGTAAAAAAATTATAAAAAGTAAAGAGATTCCTTCCACCTTGCATCAACAAGAATATTGAAAAGAAAGAAAGTTTAAAAGAATGTTTTAAACTACCACAATTTTTTCGGTAAATTCAAACTCTCTTACTTCAGCACAAGAATTAAATATCTCTATTGTGGAAATTCACGCAAAATAATTTTTTGAACAAGAAGTTCGGTTGCCATATAAAAAAAAGGGAAAAAAGAAAAACACACACACACACAAAGATATATATGATAAAAAACAATAAAGAACATATATAAGGAAAAATAAAAGAATATTTTTTTTCCTATTATAAAGAAAAATAAAAGAATAAAAACAAAATATTATTACCAACTAGCATGTAGATTGTACAACATTTTTCGTATGAATTTAAGTGCATTGTTCATTATACCAATCCATACAATTGCCATAGAAGTAAAAGGGTAAATTTCCACTGTTTAACAAAAAGTCGTGACCTTGATAAAACAAAAGAGAAAAGAAAAACATATTAATTAACTTCTACGTTATATTAATTTTAAGAAGTGAAGAATAGATGGTGAAAAATATAAAAGAAGGATATATAATAAAAAAGTCAAAAGTCTTAAATAAAAAAAGGAGGTTGTTTTAAAAGTTCACAAATTCTGTGAGTTAAGGAAGGAGTATAAATAAAACAGTTCTTTTGGAAAGTGTGAAGGTAATATTAAATTATTTTTCATTAATTACCAAGGAAAAAAGAAGAAGAGATTAAGTGAATATAAAAGTACTTTTGGTAAAGTATAAGAAAATATTCAAAGTTTTTAAACTCTATATATAAAAAGAAGAATGATCAAGAATTATTTTCTTAAAAGATTCAAATTAAAAAAATGGATTTTAAGGAAGGAATATTTTTTTGTAAAAATCATCTAATTAGATGCATCAAATTATTAATATTTAGAGGAAATATTCAAGAAAAATAAATTAGCATCCACATTTGTCCAAAGAAGAAGAAAAATCACATCAGTACAGATTTGGCTAATCAATTAATAATTCCAAAGACAAGTGTAATCGAAACAAAAGACCTTTTTGACAATAAATATGACATCAAGGACTTATTGTTGACACTCGAAGATTATAAACACGTATCGAATTTTGAGGTTACAACTATATATGAAAAGGAGGTTGATATAATCCTTGGTTCAACTTGGTTAGAGACATTGGGTAGCTTAATATTAAACCTTGAGAAAAAGTTTTTAACTTTTTCTTACAAGAAGAAAAAAGTAACATTACATGACGTCTTAGTGAAGTCAAATTCAATATCTACATCAAAAAATCTTGATCAAATATCCAAAATTCTACTTTCAGATAAACAACACTCAATACTTGAGATCCAAAAAGAGTGTGACAAAATTATCATAAATAAAGATGCATAAATTTGTCGTCTAAAGAACCATAATCAAAGTTTTGTCACACAAATCAAGAAGTTGAAGAACGAGAAGAAATCACAAAAGGAAAGGTTAGAAATTTTTTACAATAAAGAAGCAATGACCAATGAAGAAACAATACTTGAACCTATTGAAATCAAGAAGCTTCCAGTTAAAAAAATCTAGACCCCGGAGAAGGGAATAAACACCGATCTAGTTGAATTACCAATAGTATCAAGAGTTGAAGAGAGATCCAACAAGTTGTTAGCCTATGGTTTACCTTACCAATCACTAAGTCTAATTGTCACCTATATTTGTATTATTCATTTAGGATATTAATAATATATCCTCAAATGCTGACGAATGAGTTAGTTAAGATTGTTTATCCTAGTCATCATGCATGATTTTAGGATATAGAGCAAATCTCTCTATGAGGTGGCATCACCCATTGTACTATAGATACGTAACATTGTTGTGAATACATTAGATAGTTGGCTAGTGACCTTTTCCCACCAGCTTGTTGTTCCTGTCTATTTTTTTATCAATTGGTATCAGATCTCTTATGGTCTTAAGGGCCTAATAGCTTCACTGTGGTAGCTTCCATGGAAGGTGAAGTGTAGTTAGAGCCTCTTATAGTTGATCTTAAGGGCATGTTAATCTTGAGAGCCATGGTGGTGATCCATGGAAGGTGAATTTGTTTGAAATATACAATTGAAGGCCTATCACTATGTTGTTGGAGATATGTAGTAATAGATCAAAGCTTTCCTACATCAACAAAATCGTAGATATACACCTTTTTTTTGAACATGTAATGACAAAGACAACATAGCCAAGAGATCTGGTAATTTTGATTTACATTTTTCCATTGTGAACATTTTTTTGTACATGGTTCATGTTTTTAGGTGATCAATATTTTTTTCAAAGAACTAGTGTGTGATCTTGAAATATAGTCTTTTTGGCATTATAGATATGGATTGATGCAACAAGATCAACCCAATGGGTCATCGTTGAAGTGATATGCATTAATATCTAAAGTCAGTATGGAGATCACCCAAAATATCTGTGATTAGTCTGTATATCGCCCAAAAATATATGTGATCAGTCTGGAGATCGCCCAAAATATGAGGTCACAGGGAACAATTGGGAGACCATTACCAGTTGTTGCTTCAAGCTGCCTATTTTTCTACTTCCTCTAATGATTGTTCACTCTGTCAAACTGTCAAAAATTCCTTTAGATCAACGATCTGGTGACATGGTATTCATATTTTCTTAGTTCATGGATCTTTGTTTTATTGTGAAATAAAAATTAGATTGCAATTTCCATACATTGCTATTAGATTAGATGGAAAATGCCTTAATAATTTCTCCTGAAATCCATAATTACATCCAAAACCAATTTGCATAAATGAGAAAATCTGCAAGAGATACCATTCAGGACACTGTTGTAGAGCGTGAGTCACTATTGGATGTATTTTTGTGACTATGTGTTGGCACAATTTGGTGGACCTGCATGTGCATACTTTCTCTGGGTTTGGCATGTGCATACTTATCAACAATTTGGCTGTGTAGCATGCAGTTGTTTGGCATGAAGATTTTGTGAGTTTTCTATTTGGTTTGATAGATATGAAGTGGTCACTAACTGTATGGTGTGTGATTGTAGTTATGTTCTTATATGCTTGGTCTGTGCATCATATTCCATCCTGACAACCAAAAATAATGAACAAACAACCACTGATGCAAAAAATTTCTTCAAGAGGCAGAGAATGTTCATTATGTAGATATGAACGAATGGTTGCTTCAAAGGCTTTGAAAGAGGATCGATAGTGTTGGCATATTTTGCCAAAGATCGAAGTTTGTTGTGCAACAACCCCTCTTACTCGTTCCAAAAATCACCATTGTTAAATGGTCAAAGAGACTTAGTTGCAGTCATTTTTGATGAGAAGTTAAAAGATTGGCCGAGTTTCTACGTGGAAATGGCGATTTATTTTCAATCAAAATTCGTCGTCAATCCCATTTTATTGGAACAACCCCATGCATTTCTTCCACGCCTTCACGAAGATCAAGGGAAATATCTAGATGCTATGTATCATCTAGGAAAAATATGATCATTGAATACATTCTCCACGTTTTGTTTTTTGAATGAATTCCAGCTATGAATTCAATCCCTCTCTTTTCACAATTTCATTTTCAAATTCGTTGAGAGGATTAACAGATTGTGACTGATCTTCTCGATTTGAGCCAAAATGGGTGCATTTTTAACTATTCCTTCAGCAGATGTGAGCTTCATGTTGCTGGTCAACAAAATCCTCTCTTATTCCAAGCAAGCATGATTTGTAGATGCTGGTGCATTGCCTAGATTCCGAGAAACAATGAAAGTTGATGCCCAATTTTTTGAAATTGATGCTAATACAATTGTTACGGAAGAATTGGTAACGAGCCAACTATAAATTTCAACAAAAGAACAAGTTGTTGATTTTGTTCTAGCCACCAGGGTTGATGCATATTTGTTTATTGCTTAAGTATTAAAAGATCCACAAGAAAATGTTGGTCCATTTGATTGCATGAAGAGGTGAGGAGTTGATCGTCATTTTACCTGCGTTAAAAGAAATGTGGATTCAAGCATGGATCTGAGATTCTGTCTAGGTTACACGATGTGGGTATGTGTTTGATACTCATGTATGGCCCTGAGAAAATTGAAAAATGTTGATTTGACTACATTTTTGTAGTTTTTACAACCCATCTTGAACATGTTTCTACACTTCATTGGAGATGGTGGAAAAAACCTTCAGGTAGATTCCTTTCGTGCTATGTTTAAACATTTTGGAAAAGGTGCAACATATCTATTTCTTGAGCATTATGAGGACTATGCTTTTGATGTGCTCATGTTCTTCGAGGTGTGAGCTCCAACACTATGGTTCAACTCGCACTAGTAATAAAATGTGCAGGGTGAACAATGTATTCATGTGATGCACAATTGTGAACAATTTATTTTTTGAACCCACAAAATTATTTCGGTTTATTGTTTGAACCCACAAAATGATTGTTTTCGCTTCTAACCAAAAATATCGGTCTGAGACAAAGAGACAAGGAAATTCCACTGTATAATCCACAACGTCGAGGTGCCAAGTTTGCCACAAAAATAAGAGACTAAAGACATGGACAGTCTTGAATGAGAATGCATACATATGTGGAGTAATTTTGTATCTTTAATAGATGAGAAAAGATCTCGATTACACATAATGGAGCCTACATGAAGGAGGCATGTTTGTTATCCTTGTGAAGGAAGGCCACCAGCAAAGCCATCGTTCATTGTTCGTTGGCACTCAAAGATAGATATGGTTGGAGAATACCTTGTAACTATCCGACTTATTTGACTTTGAAGCTAATCCGATCTGGAAAACTTGCTGGCGTAGAAGTATCAGATCCGGGTACCATTATTCTGTTTTGGATATAAGAATTGAAGTGAACGAGCTGGGGATCAAATACCAAGAATAATTTTTAAGTGTTGGAATATTGAGCAAAGTTGCTCATGTGCATTGCATCAATTCGCCTTTCTGTAGGGCCAAGAAATCTTGGGTTTGTGAATTGTGACCACCATAATCTCAGAAGGTTGTATGGTAAAGGTACCATTTTTTTTTATTATTTTTGGATTAATTAAAAAATAAATAAAAAATCAAAGTTTAATTTTTGCAAGATATATATTTGTCTTAAATCACTATGGAAAATGTTGATTAGAGCATTGGTTGGCTTGGTAGTGGGAATGGAGAAATAATTAATCTTTCCAACTGTGGGCATTAAGACTAGATCTCCTATTATTAAAACGAGGGTGGGTATCATCCGCTTCTACCATGGAAGGTTTGAGTTAATTAGGAAAGTTTGACCTCTCATTGAGAAGGAAATTTCTCTTTAGTGTTAAGAGATAATTGTATTTGGGCAATATCATAAGAAGGCATATCCATAATAAAATCAATTTTTTTGGTGGTCGCTCTCCTCCTAGACCTGTCCCAAAATTGAATAAGGAGGTCTAAGGACGATTGTGCTTGTGTGATGGTGATTTTCTTATGGTTTCTTTATGTGGTGATTTATGTCTAGTTTTGGCATTATCAAACACACAAACTACAAATCAAGTTAATGAAATTCAATCACAATGAAGCACTTGCAATCAAGAAGAAGCGAAAATTAATCAAATGTGCAATTCAAATCGTTGCAACAATGGACACAACGAGTTAATATTCAAGTTGAACTCAAAAGCATCAACAACACATTCAAATTTGAAGAGTAATTCAACTTCAGAATCAAGATTTATTGTACTTTACAAATAGTCCTTTTGTAAGTTTACTTGTATCTTTGAAATCAAATTGAATTGCAATTTTTTGGGTGCATTATCGATTAAGCGTGATACCCAATATTCATTGTAATTTTGAGTCGGAATTGACAAGTTTGAGTAGTTTAACTCAAATCATTGTAAACATCAAAGTTTTGGGTGCATTTTCGGCAGTATTCGACACCCTCAACTTCTTGTAAGAAGGAAAGAAAAGTACAGACGAGCTAGAAACAAAATCAAGTGAGCATGAAGTTCAAGCGAACGATTAAAGTGAGTGAGTTGAAAGTAAGCCTTCTTTTGTTGATTCAAATTGTAATCAGGATCTACTTGTACAAGGAGACCTCATTTAGTGTTTTGAAATGGCTCAGAGTCTCGAATTATTAGAGTTTTTGAACACTCTAATAAACACCACTTAAGACGACATAATGATATTGAACAAAGCCACACTTCAATGAATGCTAACTTGTTTTCAAGTGATGGAAGATAAAGTTATACTTCTTCGATATCAATCCCAACTATTTAATGATGAGCTGATAGATCTCAAAAATCAACTACTAGTGAAGTGTTATGAACTAGTTTTTGTTCAACACAACCCTCTCTATAATGTTGATGATGATGATGATAATGATTATGTTCAACAATCAATGCAAGAAAAACATAGTGATACAAATTTAGAAGTAGTTTCAAATGAAAATGAAGCTATTCTTGAACTTACATTTCAAGAGTTTTCTTTTGAGTTCAGTGAAGAAAACCTTTCAATGATGCGACAACATGTAGTAAATCAACTTCCACATATTTCAAAGAAACAGGTTCATAATACTCTTTCCAATCCCATCATCAGACCTTGGGAATAAATCATCTACAAAAAGAATAGAACAAGACTTGGATATGGAAAGGAAGTTACCTTTCATATTCTCGATTATTCCAGACCAACCCAGTTCCAAAGTGTTGGATTCCTTCAAGAAGTTTCAAATTCACCTATTCAAGTTCAAATTCAAAATGATAAGTGCCAACATTGTAATCAAGTTGGTCACATGGAGAATCAGTGTTTTGATCTCCATCCTTTCCAACATTGTGGCAACCATAACCATTCTTCAGACAAATGTTCAATACTGAAGAAACCTACAAGATTGAACATTCACTATGAGTGGATCGATCCTTGGCAGTGGTCATCAACGACCAAGCAATTATATAAGTCTTACCGTAGAATTCAATCTCGAGTAAAGACATGTTGCACAAAATTGCAAGTAGTCAGCGCTCCCCGGTGTATCGTGACAAGGGACTAATCGCCTCTCGTGGATCCTTGAAATATGGCGATGGTGATTTTACCAATCAACTGCGTTTTTTTGTGTAACGAAACCCATACTACCAATAGACCAATCTTGCAGCACATAACATTTTTTTACCTCACATAAGTGGTCCCCTTATGGTGTAGCTTTCGAGCATGGTCCTCACGGGATGAGATAACATGTGTTTTTTTCCACATGCCTACTTTGTGTTGTACAAAAAAGTAACACATATGGTACTCTCTTGAGCCTAGAAGGGGGGAGTACAATGATGTAACTCTTCTTTACCTTAAGGGGGGAGTTCAAAAATCAAATGACGATGGTTCAAGAAACCACTTGAAGTCTCTCCTTTCAGCTAACAAAAGGGGGAATTTATGATGGAATTGATGATGGTTGTTAGACCGAAAGTTTCGACAACAACAAACATCGAATATGCCAGATGGGCATCAAATTTGTCAGATGGGAAACTGCAGTATGTAGATGACATATTTTGGCAGAATTATGGTTCAATTACTTGCAATTGAATCATACATATAATACATGATTGGGATGTTGTTGGACACCTAAAAGTGTCAAAATTGGTTAGTGGTCATCCGAAAACCATTAGATACATGGTATCAATTGGTTAGTGGTTATCCCAAACCATAGACTCAGAGAGCACTTTCAGTGATGCACTGATAGTAGAGTGTTGATACTACATGTTCACCAACTAGAAGAAGACATCGGATTCTTCTAGCTCAAATACTTGGCAAAATGAACAAATTGTTAAGAAATCAAGAAATGTTTAGATATTGTAGTTGTTCACTTCCGTATCTATTGGTAGCCAATTAACATCTTTCTACTGTCCTTATAAGCTGCCTACACCAATGTTTTGCAAACTGTAATTTTTAGTCGCAATTCTCAAATAAACGACACTTTTATTTTTGCGCTATTTACACACTTATCTT
>SNQJ01S0249848.1:0-12905 GCA_010110895.2 Picea sitchensis
GAATGCTACATTGTTCCAATATTTATTGGTGAAGTGTTATAACTTTTCATATTGATAAACATTGACTTCGTCAACATTTATTGTTAATTTCTTATATATATTTATCAGGTAGTCTTGTGAAGTACTAACCCATTGAAATAGCTTGCACATATCAGTTTGTTGTTGCTTTGTTCCAGGAAGGTGTACTTTCCTTGAGGGTTACTTTAAATTGGCCTTTGGCCGGATTATCTTTTTTGGTGGTGATCTATGGGGGGGAATTATTTATCCTTGTCTTAATATCCTTTAGCCTCCTCAGAACCCCAGGTCACCGGGGACGTCTCCCTTGGGCCTCACCTGCCTAAACAGAAAGAGCCTTCCCATCGTGGTGACATTGGGTGGGAAAGGTTTCGGTTTCACCAGTTTGACTTACTATCTTTTAGCCTTTTCTCCTTGCTACAAACTACGCGATAACAGGCTGAACTATCTGTTTTGGTGGTGACTTGTGAAGGGGGGAAATCTTATCTTTGTCTTATTAGCCTTTTTCCTCTTCAAAACCCCAGGTCATCAGGGACATCTCCCCTGAGCCTAACCTCCCTAAAGAGAAATAACCATCCCATTGTGGTGACATTGGGTGGGATTGGTTCCTGTTACGCCAGTTTGGCCTTCTATCTTATAGCCTTTTATCCTAGCTACAAACTGTGCGATAATAGGTGGGATTGGTTCAGTTACGCCAATTTGACCTCTTTTCATCCATCTACTATCCAAACTACAAACTGTGCAATAACAGGTTTGATAGGTCTTTTTTAATGTTTCAGCGTGTTGTCGTCCTTATACACACTTGCAAACGTGAGCTTGAGTTCGGCTCACTTAGTGTGTCCTTGGAGGCACAATGCCTAGGTTCACAGCCCATGCTGTCACTTTGACCGGAACCTCTTCCGTCTAGGCTTACTCCTAAGGATGCCAAAGGGGGTAGTCCTTAGTTACTAGATGAATTATGTTAAGTTCTGGGAGTTAATTTTAGTTTGTTAAGGTTAGAGGGGATTCTAATCCTAAGATGCTAAGGCAACCATGAAATATGCAAGGGTTAGCATGAGAGTCAAGTCCTTTCCCTATGTCAACTAAGACTAGTGCCTAGAAATTGGGCAAAGGGGTCAACTAGGTTAAGGGGTGTTTTGTTACAATAGATCACAAAGTGTTTACAAATTTACAAAAGAATAAATTAATCCAATATACAACTACTTACATGAAAGAATTGTTCGATCAAAGAATGACATGTACATTCATTTACAAGCTATACAAAAGAATAAGATATTACAATCTAACCAAGTATGTTTAATGTGTGCAGGAAAAAGAAGATTTGAGCATTCACCACATCATCATTCACACTAGATCATCAACAAATTACTTCATCAATAAGATTATGAAGATTAAGCACAATTATTATGAAGGAAAGAAGACAATCAACACTCTTTACTATCAAACCCCCCAAATATTATTAGATGTGGTATTACAATCTAACCAAGTATACTTAATGTGTGCGTGAAAAAAAGAAGATTTGACCATTCACCACATCATCATTCACACTAGATCATCAACAAATTACTTCATCACTAAGATTATGAAGATTAAGCACAATTATTATGAAGGAAAGAAGACAATCAACACTCTTCACTATCAAATCCCACCAAGCATTATTAGATGTGGTCAAGGGATTAAAGAGTTAGGCTTTTCTTAAGGATTTTAAGTTTATTTATTTCTCACCAAAGCCTCCTCCTCCAAGGCTGGAATAACTGCTCAGTGCTCAAGATAGTAAGGCAACGAGGCCCACCCTAGCTTCCTCCTCGTATGTCACCTCGGACAAGAAGAGTTCTCCTAAAGGATCCCCTTATGATCGGCTGTGATGGTCCCCAGCCACTTCCTGCATCCCTCAAACCCGCTTTAGATGGTGGAGATGGTAGTCTAAGGTACCCTAAAATAGTCTATTACATATGTTCAATTAGGTAGACTTTTAGGGTGATTACAAGAGTAAGCCTGTGAGTTTTAAGTCACTTTAAAATGCAAAATAAATGAGACAGCCGAAACTTAAAGTGCTCAAAAGTGCTGTTAACTTCAAACCATTAAACACATCAACACATAAAAAAGAGATGACATACAATGCTTAAAGAGAGAGATATATTTAGATCATATACAAAGATCACATTACTTTGATTAGATATCATGAATCAATGGCAAGAACAACTTGTCTTAAGAGATGAAGGAAAGAACTTATTAAGTGTTTGCCAAGTTAAACACTCCACAAGTTACAAGCCCAAGACGGGGCTACCAATAGATAATAAACAATGAATCCAATGACCACCTAGTTGTTAAGCACCTTAAGAGATAAAAAGCATGTAAGATTAAAATATGTGTGCTTAAAAGAGAGATTAAAGACTTGAAAGGAAATAAACTAGACAAGATTTAAACAAGAAGATTAAGGTGTGCTGCCCAATGGGCTTTGTGGGATGTGATATCGATCTAAAACCAAAGCATTAGAGACATTAAGCCAATTAGATCTACTACATCACATGAGGGAATAGAGATCAAAACTTATCCTTTACCTCTTTGGGGGGTTCTCACCCAAATAGGTAGGTTTATTGGTTATCTCTGTCTTAGTTAGTTTGAGTGCTCTTAGATCTTATGATTAAGACAAACTTAGCAAGATAAGGAGCAAGAAATGAAGTTAACTCAAACAAAAAACTAATCTACAAACCAATCAAGCATATAATTCATCGTATTGAGAGAAGGTACCTGTTCCTTCAAAACCGCATCTACCAAGCTAAGTTAAACAGAAAATTGAAGGAAAAATAAGGAAAGAGCTTTTAGATCTACCCATGTCCTAGTTTACCCAAAGCTTGAAGAAGAGGGGAGGCCGTACTACTTCCCCTCTTACACCTCAAGCTCAAACTAACAAGCAAGAAAAGAAGAAAAGCAAAATTTCTAGGCTAGGAAAGACAAGAAAGGCGAGATATAGCTACCAAATCCCCCATATTGTTGGAGTGTTGTGTGTGTCTCTTTAGGGCAGCCACATTCTCCTATCGATCCGATAATTGCTTAAACAGTGTCTTCTTTGCTAGGATGGCTACACACAACAAGCGAACGTTAAAGAAAACCCTTGCCCTATTGGAGCAAGAACCTTCCACAAGACAAAATATAGATTCAAGATTATTATTGACCTATTCAAACCAAGATATGCTAGCTGAAAATGAGATGGATGTGTACAGCAATAAAGAGCAAGGTAATAAATCTAGATCTTTCGAGTGTGAGAAGCTACAAGTGACCCTTCAATCCTAAAGGAGTTCCTAATGGAGCTTTGAAAGTGAACCCACAATACTCTTCCAAACTCAAGCATAAAAGAGACAAAACGTTGATGCAATGATAATAAACGACACTCCAATTTAGATATTCCACACATCAAGATTTATAGACTAACAAGTATACGCATTATTAAGCCTACTTTGATAACACTTTTACCTAAGATCTAGTGTTGCATGAAAAGAGAAAGAACATGAAACAATGTTACCTCCATTACATAAGAATGACAAGCATAAGCATTTCACCTTCTTGTTGTCCTCCAAAGCTCTTGAATATTATTATTACCAAAGAAAAGATCTTGGAGAGGAATACTCCAAAACCCCAAACGGAATGACAAATGGTGGGAAAGAGAGATAGAGAGAGGGAAATCAAGTAGCATAACAATAGCTCAAGATATGGTCATTGGGGAGATAGTGAAAATATCCATTTATACTTGAGGCAAACCCACCCCCTCTTGATCTAAGCCAAGGTCCACCACCAAGCAATAGAGTAGATCTCAGGCTAGGCACACTTTCTAGGGTTTGCATGATCTAGGGTGTAGAAAATAGAAGAATTATTTAGATAGATCCAAGGGCATGTAGGGAAGTGTGGGATTTCACAAGGTAAGTGAGGCAGACTCAACACTTTTAATTAATTATTTGTCAGAATTTCATAGATGAGAGGGTGCACCACCTTGAGGGCTTAATCTCTGGGATAAGGAGAGAAGAGACAGAGGCTAAGGAAGAGGGTGTGAAGTGTTGGGATTACACAGAGGGTGAGGGAAAGGCATGGGATCCATGCCTAAGATAGATGAGGAGTCACTTTTTAAATAAAAACGTAACTTTCATTGAGAGACAAAAAGGAGGGCATAACTTTCTTGAAGAGTGCTCCCCTTGGTCAAAATTCAACCCAAACTTAAGTATGGTGAGGTGGAGGATAGATCACTTCTAGGAATTAAAAGAAGGTTAAATGAATTGAAAACTAATGAGAGGGGGGCCACACCAAAGTCATAATTAAAATTAAAAATTAAAACAAATCCCTTGGGGGCACAACTTTGAGTGTGGGGGTTGGAAAAGGAGATAGAAAGGGTTGAAAAAGGTTGGAGGCTAAGGTTATGCTTAGGGGTCTCTCTAACCATCATTTCAACATTTCACATCATATCTAACTCATTATTACAATTTTTGCATTTTGCCATGTTTAGACTTTTAGCAATTTTCAAAATTGTTGTTATGAATCACCCACACTTAGGTGGACTAACCCATGGCTAAAGTTGTCCGACTGTAGCTGAAACTTGGTCTAAGGATGTGGGAGGTGCTATTCCATTTCTTTGAGCACAAATACCCTCATCAAAAGTCCAAGGACCTAGTTTTTTTTTTTTTTTTTTTATTTGTTTAATAATTAAATAATTAAACCTCCAAACTTAAGGAAATTTAATTAAAAAATTAATTAATTAAAACTCAACTAGACTCAATATGAAACTCCGTGAAACTTTCTAAGATGTCTTGTATCGCCATTTTACAATGAATTCCCTATATAGTTAACCAAAACATAAGCTCATCAGAACGCTGCTCACCACTTTGGAGGAGTATAAAGTGAGAGGGAAAAACCAAGGGAAATCATTAAGGCCGAAGGCCCAATGATAACCTGAAGATAAAACCCTATGAAAGGGAACCTCCCAGTTGAACCGATGCCAAGGTAACTGACCTAGACATGACTCATGCACTCTATTATGAGCTATTAACTCCACACAAAAGGAAATTCCAAATACAAAAATAAGTGTTGGCCAAACACAGCCTTGTAGAACAAAAAATCTTCAACATGGCATCCGGGATGATGCATAGCTTTTAGACACATGAGTTGACCACCTATATAAATGGCTACAATATAGTGAATTAATTAAATTTCAAGTAAAATGGAATTTTAATTCTAAGTCAATAAATTAGAAAATATGGTATCAAACATTGTCGGATGCTATATTTATGGTCGTTTTCCAGTCCAGAGTATCATTTAAACCCCTATTTCCCTTCTTTCGTGGCAAAAAAGTGATTATTATCAAAAATCAAATTTACTCGAATTTAATGGGAAAATGGGTGGGATTTAACGTTTCTTATTTTTTAGAAGAACTGGAAACATGTTGAAACATGTTTTTCTCATGTCCCCAGCTGACTGGAAGCCTAGGCGAGTTAAACTAAGGTGATGGCGACTTGATTGAAGTGATGTGTACATGGGGGAGATCCCAATGAGGGAACTCCCACCCCACCCACACAAGCCATGCTTCTAAAGGAGGGGCGACATCCCATTGCTCCCACGACTTAACTCACCCCTTCCACTCCACCTCACCTGACCTCACTCCTCTCATCCTCACTTCACTCCACCTCCCTCACCCATCACCTTACTCCACTACCTCTCCACTCTACACCTCTCCCTATCCACTCATGCGCCACTCCCATTAACCCCACGCATCTCCCCTTCACTCACACACATATCCTAAACCCCTCAATGATCCCCCTAGTTGTCACCAATCTATTATATAAGCATGGATACCCCTCCTCCGCTGAAGAGAGTTGGAGTTTGGGAAGATATACCATTATTGTATCATTGTATCATTTCATGTTGAATAAAAAAGACTTTTGAGTTCCATTGGTGTTGATGCTATGTGTGAATGCTTGAATCTCATGCTATTATCATGAGGTAATCTATATCTTGTTCTTTAATATTGTATATCTATTTGCAAAGGCTTTGAAAGTATGCTATCATACAGTAGAGTGAGGTAAATCTAGTTTGATCAATCTCATTTCCTTTCTATTGAACATCTAACTTTTATATTGCATGTCTTCTTTTCAGTTAAATTAACATGCATATTTGATATTTTTGTTTGTGTAGGGAAGACCTTCTTAACAAGTATTTGCAGGTTCTTCAAGCTTGTAGGATTGATCGGTTGTACTTTCAACCATCATTTGTTCAATATTTTCATGATTGAGCCCCCACTCCTTCACCTATGACCCCCATCGCCTCATACAAATTTCAATTCTTGGAAAAAGAATTTCTTTGTTCTCCTTTCAAACGCCTTCAAAGCATATTTGGTTACCTTTTTCAAGAAAGCTTAAGAAATTAGCCTTAAATCTAAAAGTTTAACTTAGTTTCTTTTGCATTCAAAGTATCTAGATCTAGGCATCTCCTTTATCTATCTAAAGCTAGATCTAGTTGATAAAACCTCCTTTTTGCTAGTTTCTTTTCTATAAAATCTAAAGGCTCGAAGGTGAATGTTTAATTGAGATTCATTTCTATTATCTAGCAATATCAAAGTGCTTTTATTTGATTTTCTAAAAGGTAGCCCCAAAAATCTCTAAACATTTGTCAATTTTAAAGATGGGCTACTCCATTACTTTTTACAAGCAATTTTTCTACACATTTGACGTATCTCCAATGGAAATTAACTGGACACTAGTTAGGCCACATTAACCAACTGAGATGAAAAAACCCTCGAAAGGAACTCCCCATGCCAACATCCAAGGTACCGACCTAACTATGATCCATATGCATTATTACATTATATGACTGCTAGGGTATGGAAATCCCGCCATGTAAATTTAAGGCCGGTGTTTAAAACACCCAAGAGGAAATCCATCTCTGTCTCTGACATAGAATATCTTCATGATAATGAGTTGACCCTCTCTGCGGCTAAATCACGGCCAACATCCTGCTCCACTGGGACGCGTGGTTGATCAACTGAACGAGAAGGAAATCATAATGAATCCAGCACCTACAAAGTGATGCTCACACAATGTGGGCACCCAAAAATTTTAACATTAGTACATATTCACAAATGATAAATGAAAAAAATAATATATGGACAACATTTTACATAATGAAATTTCTAGTACAATAAATAAGATTACAACATGACTTACAAGAAAAAAAAAATTCCAAGTACATATTGACATAATGAATCGAAATTATACAACATTAAAATACAAGGAAGGTTAGAGATATGTTACATGTACCAACGGCATGGAATGGTGAAATGATGCCACAAGTGCCTGAACAATCCGAGTCCAGGTGACTCACAGAAGACCCCTTCCCGAGTCTGATTAACTTGGAGCCTTTTCTAAGGAAGAACCAACTAAGTATCAACATCCTTCTTCCTTTCAACCAAACACCTGAATATGACAAATATGTGTAAAATTCCAATACTTTGTTGCTCATGACTGCCAAGGTGGGAGGCCAACCAATACTCATACTGATATGACATCGTTAAACT
The DNA here is from genome assembly GCA_010110895.2 of Picea sitchensis. Classification (NCBI taxonomy): domain Eukaryota; kingdom Viridiplantae; phylum Streptophyta; class Pinopsida; order Pinales; family Pinaceae; genus Picea; species Picea sitchensis. Next base: position 7,571 of record SNQJ01S0249848.1, read on the forward strand.
GAAACTGCCTTCCATTTACACATACATACATAATTCTGCTTTAACTTATCTTTTGGTTGAGATATTGAAGAAGAACACATCACTGAACCAGTGTTTTTGATGGATGACTTAGAAAGTTTTGAGGAAAACAGTGTTTCATCGGGAGGTGGGTGGGGATTCAAATCACCTAGATATTCAACATTTTCAAACTCAAGTTCCTTCACCTCGCCAAAATAGATGACTGCTCATCTATGGATTCATCCGAAATTTCATCATGAACTTCCTCAAATTCTTTTTAACTGTCAAGCTCAAGTCCATGGACGTCCACATATTCAATATAAGTCTCTGTGAAATCATCTTCCATGATTTCCAATTGATCTTCATTGGCCAAAGACTGTTCATTTTCTGCTTCACATGGTTCTTCCGAATGTATGTTTTGAACCTGTTTCATTAAATTCCTCAATGGGTTTGATGGAAAATCAATCCTAAATCCATTGTTTCCATATGCACATTTTGATATATTCCCATGATCCCATAAAAATATTAACCAATGAATCTTGAGTCTCTTGATCATGACGTCCAAACCGTTTCAAGAAGGCAAGCAACAAACCATGTATGTTCTTGAATGTGTTATCGGTGATTCGTGGAACCAATCACTTTCCCGCTCACCAACAAGGGAATGTGACAATAGTCGCGATAAGAACATCCTCATAAATAGGTGGATCACACCACTCACCAATAAACTCATCGGGAAGCTGCTACATGATTCTCAAAGACGAAAGCATGAACAAATTCAGGAATGTTATCAATAGTATCTTCATATATATCATGAGGGCAACCAACCATTCCTGAAAAATCAATAGTATCAAAGAAACCACCCATTGAAAAAAATCCGGGACCCAAAATTACCAAGGATCCAACAAGAAAGATAGCATGCCAACTTCATCCAAAACTTTTCAAGTTCAAAGAGATGAAAACAACAAAGCCGCGGATTTCCTTCTTGAAAATGCCTTGTCAAATTTATTAGAAATGGAGTCGCCAGATGACCAAGCTTTAGCCTGCATAAAACAAGGGCATCAAAACAAAGCAAAAACAAGAAAGAAAAACAAAGGTTAGGTTTATTAAGTTGGGAACAATGATTGATACTTCTGAGTGCTTCCTCCCCTAAGAGAATTTCTGTGTAGTATAAATAAGGATTACTCCTTGCAGTTATACTTGATAGATTTATTCAAATGGAGTCGCCACTTGGAAAAGAATCATTATCAAAGCTAACCAATAAAAAGTTCAAAGAATTTTAAAGGACTAAAGATTTTGGCTAATTAGTTCTAAAAAGAAAAAAAAGAATGTCGGTTAGACCAAGGATAAATGACTTATCCTCAAGAACGGCGCCAAAGATGTTGTTTCCCTTATGCACACTTGCAAACACGAGCTAAGTCCAGCTCACTTAGAGTGCCCTCGTGAGACACAATGTCTAATTCTCGCCTAATCGCTTTCACCTTGGATAGAACTTCTTCCGTTTTAGGCTTACTCCTAGGGAAGCTAAGGGGTTGTCCCTAAGTTACTAAATTCGATTTTATTTACAATTCTAGAGATATAGTTTCCAGCTTGATTATAGGCCAAGGGGAAAACTAGCTCATACATGACAAGTAGCAAATGCAGCCAAGTCTTAAGTCTAAAATGTCGCACTCTTCCCTAAGTCAACTAAGGGACTAGTGCCTAAGGTTGGGTAATGGGTCAGAACTATGTGTGTAAGGGTGGTTCGCTATAATATAATTTTGCAATTAAAAACAAACTACCCAAATCCCAAAGATTAGTATTACTTACAAGTTTATACAATGTTACAAATAAGATGAGATATACACAAGATATAAACAAATCAAGATATACAAGATATACAAGAGAGAGATAAATTGCACCCTAGTGGCCAAGCATGCCCCAAGTGCTTTGACTCTACTTGGACCGGGCCTCTTTCATTGGCATCTAACCATGAAAAGCACTCAAGGACTAGATAAGTGTTGCCTCCCCCTGAGGGATAATACTCAATCACTACTACCCACACCACATCAATGATTTATCAACAAGATATTCAAATGACAAATCCAGATAATTCATCACCATGAAAGCATAAACAAGTAGAAGTTGCATAAACAAGACATATCAAATGAGATTATCACAAGTGTATGTTCTCTATCAACACATCTACTTCCCCAACATATACAAATTGTGATCTATGCAACTAGTGTTCTATTAAAGATTTTAGATCCCACCCCCTTAAATATGTGTGTGTCTCAACTCCCCTTTATTCCTCAGCCAAATAACTCCGCTTCTAAGGTTTCAAGATACTGGGCTTTACCTCCAGCCTAGCTTCCAAGGTCACCTGGCCACTTCACCACAGCTAGAGGTAGTCGAGGGAGGATCTCCCCAACAAATATGGACGGGGTCCTCCACACGCCCCCAAAGATCTGCCTCCCCCTCGCCTGCTTTTAGATGGCAAAACAAATTGTTTAAAGACTCCAAATGTTTCTGCATTGTTAGGATCCTCGGGTGGATCTTTAGGTTGGTTGGGTTCGTTTTAACAAGTTTTAGACAGTTGTGTTTTATCTTCTTAGCGAATGGACGTGAGCAAAATGTGTCTAAAACGAGTGCTTATAAACGAGAGATTACACCATCCATAAGTAAAGATTTAGCAACGAATGTAAGCAAATGTCTAAAGCATCAATATACCATCACATGTGAGATGACTTCAGAAGATATAACCATGTAATTACAGACCATATAATATGTGATGATAAAATAAAAAATGTAGCTTGAAACACTTAAGATGTTTAGACCATAAACATGTGAATTGGATGATGTCAATGTGTGCTTGCACGAAACTTTAATTGAAGTAGCTTAAAATGTAGACTAAAGCATGAACATGTATATTTAAACCATCCACAATTAAATCAAGAGATTATATCATAAGTACATTAAGCATAAAGCATTAAACCATAATCGTTTAACCCATAAACATTAGAAGTAGGTGTGTGAATAACATAAATGTGAACAACAATTAGCCAAGCTAAGCTAGGCCGTGAACATCATCCAATGGTGTGTGCTTGAGGTGAGCAAGTATACCATCAATTTGTGAAACAACTAAACCACAGATTGCATAAGTATAATGAGTCAAATAACCAAGTGAGGACGTGAGCCAATAGGTGTATGAAAACTGTGTTTATGTGAGCAGACAGTAAAGGACAGTTAAAACCTTAGGATGATAAACAACAGTTCGTTAAACCATTTATTTTATGCACTTAAACACAAACAGTGAAAGGATTTAACAGCAAGTTAAGGTATGTGTGTATGTGCAAGTGTTTGGAGGTGTTTATGACAGCAAAAATGTGTAAGTAGCTGGGTTATTTAGATCATAAACAGCAACCCATATGTGTCCTTGTCATATGCAGTAAAGTCATAAGCTTTCAAACCTTTTATCATCAACCTTAAATGTGTGAAATGTAAATGTTGATGACAGCAGAGTGTATAGAACAGTTGGAGCACTATGACCATAAACAGTATCCTACTAACCAAGTATGATGCACTTTAAGATACAAGCATTAGATTAAACAGTAGTTTTTTAGGTGTGGGTGCAATGCAAGTTTCAAAAGTGTGATAGCTTAACAACTAGGCAATTTAGAATATTAAAGCAACGGTTAACTATCAAAGATGCACAAGATCTAACAAAATACTATCATACATGCATCAAAGGTAAGCAGATTAAGCTATAAGCATGTGAGTTAGATCCTCAAACCACTAATCCAGATGTGCTGAGTTGTGTGCAGCAAATAGAAGATCACAAGGCTGTGAGGTGTGAAGGCTGCCCACAGCAGAAATAAAACATGACAGGGCCGTGTGCACTTGGTTATGTAATGAAGGTGTTTATGTGAGCTATAGGGTGTTAAGCAACTTCAAGCATTAAAACCATAAACATAAGCTTGTTATCTTATATCAATGTATTTAAAACATAAGCTTTCAAACCATTAACGATGACCTTGAGTGTGTGCACAGGAGTGTATTAGAGATATGATAGCTTATAGATTAAAAGATCTAGAGTACTAGCAAAAGGTTTAAGCTATCAATTAAAACAAGGCTGCTTTATGTGCATCAAACAGTATGTAATCAGATCAAAACCCCAAAGCATATATTTTAGATCAAAATACTAACCAAAATTTGCTGTGTGTGCAACAGAAAAGGGTGATCAGGCCGTGGGCATAAAAGTCTAGGAGAGACGTGGCAAAAGGAGGCCAAAGAAATGACTGTTAGGCACCTAGGCCGTGGGGAACTCAGCAAAGGCAGGTTGTGAGCAATCCAGAGGTAAGGCCGTGAGGAGAGGGCACTAGGCCGTGGGCTTGAAATGCCAAAAGAGACACCCAAACCGTGAGCTAAGTGAGGCAACAAGGATCCCTAGGCCGTGAGTTAGAATGGCTAGGTAGTGGGCTGGAGTCCCTCTAAAGTATTTCTTGGTGTGTGGTAAAAAGGTGATACAAAACCAAACAAATACCCTAATGAGTTTTGCCAAGTTACACAAATAGATAGTCTTAGTAAACAACAAACTTAGCAGATAGAAACCATTAGATCATATGCTATCAAAATAGACTAAACAACTTCATAAGATATTAGATCCAAAGCACTTTGAACACTATGAAGCTATCTAACCAATAACATGGAGATCAAGAGCATATGAGGGCTATGAAGAGGAAACTAATCTTGCAATGTAGATCTATCAAGGATTAGCCCAATGAAATAAAGAATAAAAGAAAACAACTAATCTAGGAGTTATACTTTACAAAAAGAATATCTAGATCTAGGTTAGATGTTAACAAAAATGATTAGATCTAAACTAAGTTACCTCTAGGGCCCAAAAACTAGTTAGGACTTTCAGAAAATTATGGAGAAGTGAGAGAGAAAGGGAGAGATGTTACCCAAGCTCAAGCAAGGTGAGCCTAGAAGCCTCCCGGGTGTTTTGTGCAGCAAATACCTTCAAGATCTAACACTGTCCTACCAAAACCAGCAAGCTGAAGCCTGCAAAGGGTGCTGCAAAACACCTAGAAAAGTTATGGAAAATTCCTATGCATGCATAGAAATTTTCCAGCCAACAAATGGAGTATAAAATTGATATATATGACCTATCTAAAGCTAAAACAAAGGTTGAAACAGTATATGGAATGACTGCAGAGAATGGTTATGAAGAAAGAAAGAAGATTGGAGTTTGTGAAAGCCCCAAGGGAGGACTCTTTCTCGAACCTTGTCCCAAGTGAAGCTTTAGAAAATGACCTGCAAAAGCTTAGTACACACAAGTATATGGCATAGATAGATTACT
>SNQJ01S0249849.1:0-12905 GCA_010110895.2 Picea sitchensis
TGTCTTATCTGCCGACTGAGGTTGTGAACTTTCTTGAACGTCATCATGCATCGATTGTATGAGTTTGATAAGGGCATTCACATGGTGCCAAGTAGGCATGAAATTGAAATTATTTATGAAAATTGATGGTTTCAATAACTCCATTTCAAAATAAAACCATTAAATTTGACACTTTAAATAACTCCATTATTGTTAGTTTAGAAAGTTTAAACATAGAATGATAATAGTTTATGGGTTTTGATTGTATTTAACAGTTTATCACTCTATGGGTTTAACTGTATTCAACAGTATTTGACTTTTAATACGTGACTAAAAAATTGCACTTTTGACTTTTAATACGTGACTAACAATTTGCACTTATCCCAATTTGCAGTTTGATACGGAGATATCTCATCATTCCACAATAATTTATCTCATAGAACATAAATCTACATCTTCTAATTAATCTCAGCTCTATGGATGTATAAGCATATATGTATCGAGGGTACAGATTTATTTACAATCTTGGGTCTATGAATGTATGCACTTAAGCATATGTGTACATCAATGACATAGATTTATTTACAATCTTAAGTTTCTAGTGAAATATTTCTATGAATACTTGTAGTATAGAATTATAAAACTAGCAATAACCACTTTATAAAAGTGGTTGATATATGTTGATCAACACTATTAATTTTAAAAGATGAAAAATGACATGGTGGAAGAATAATACACCATTAATAAATTAATATATAAATTAAAATAATAATATAAAAAATATTAATATATTAACTAATTGAAAGTTTATTAATATATTAATTAATTAATATATTAATATAATATCTAAATTAAAGTATTAATACATCAATATATATTATGTATTTTAATGTATTGATTAATTAATGTTACTAATATAATACATTAATTAAACATTAATATATTTTTAAAGTGGAAATACATTAATAAGTTAGTGGCCCATTACTAAAGTAATGATACACTAATAATGTATTAATACATGAGCCACATTTACACATTATAATAATGTATTAATTCATTATTATAAAGTAAATAAATACACAATAATTATTATATTTATACATTATTAATTCATACAATGTCAAAGTATTAATAACATTAATACATTAAAATTAATACAATGTTAATGTATTAATGTTTTACATTAATACATTTCTATGGTTGACCTTGATTGATGGTTGGTTGTGAATGACTATGCTTCACAAGTGTTTTTCATAGATAACCATTGATGGTCATGACCATGATTGACCATGATTATCAATAAAATTCACCAAGTTTGATCTTAACTATGTCTATGATTAACCGTTGTAAGTGATTAAATTATTACATTAATGTATTAATACATTAATAAAATATTTATTCATTATTATAATATATAAATACATAATAATTAAAATATTTATACACTATTAGATAATGTGTTGCCAAAATATTAATACATGTATTAAATATACATTAATACACTATTAATACATTAATAAAGTAGTATTTTAATAAACATTATTACATAAATACAAAACATTGACCATGACCATGGAAATGGTTCAAAGTGATTGATAATGAGTATGAGCATGGCCATGGTTGACCATAAATGACCATGTGGATGACCATGACTATATATATAATTAATTTGCATGTAGGTATAAAATTGAAATTATGTTCTAATTCATAGCGTTTAACTAATTTCAATTAATTAATATTAGATATTTTATTAATTAATAATTGTTATTAATTAACTATATTATTATTTCATTTAATTAATAATTATTAACTATATTATTATTTAATAATTAGTATTGATTAACTATATGAATATTTAATAATTATTAGTGATTAGGTTTAAAATTTAAATTTTAAATATTTTTTTACCTTTTTAATAATAACAAAATAACACATTTTTCTCACAACATCAATTTATAAGTATTATGTCTATCATTTTCTATAACGGTCATATTATGTTCCCTATACCCATTATATACAACCTAGAGACATTAGGAAATATTCGTCATATTGCAACATTGAGAAATGTTTGTCATAATGCAAAGTTAGGAAATGTTTCAACATTCTTTATATAGTTATTTTTTATTTTATATATTTATATTGGAAACGCTGGTCAGAATGTGATGATGGGAAATGTTCATCAAAATGCAGTGTTAGGAAATGTTCATCACATTGTAAATTAAGAAATGTTAACGTTGAGAAATGTTCGTGACATTGCGACGCTGGGAAATGTTTTTCATAATGTGATGTTAGCAAATGTTTGTCACAATGTGATGTTAGGAAATGTTCATGACATTGCGACATTGGGAAATGTTCATCACAATATGGTGTAAGGAAATGTTAATGTTGCGAAATATTCATCAAATTTGGTAATGTTTGTCACATTGAGATGTTGGGAAACGTTTGTCACAATGCAACATTAGAAAATGCACGTTAAATTGTGACATTAGGAAATGTTAATGTTTGAAAATGTGTCACATTGCAACATTGAGAAATGTTTGTCACAATGAGACGTTAGGAAATGCTTGTCACAATGAGAGGTTAGGAAATGCTTATGACATTGCGGCATTGGGAAATGTTCGTCATAATGCGAAGTTAGGAAATGTTTCAACATTTTTTATGTAGTTATTTTTTATTTTATATATTTATATTGGAAGCGTTTGCAAGAATGTGATGATGGGAAATGTTCATCAAAATGTGACGTTAGGAAATGTTCGTCACATTGCAACCTTGGGAAAAGTTTGTCACAATGTGACATTAGGAAATGTTTTTCACAATGTGACGTTAGGAACTATTCTTGACATTGGGAAATGTTCATCACAATGCAATGTTAGGAAATTCTAGTGTTGGGCAATATTCATCAAATTTGGAAATGTTGGTCACAATGCGACATTAAGAAATGTTCATTAAATTGCAACATTAGGAAATGTTAACATTCAGAAACGTGTCACATTGCAACATTGTGAAATGTTTGTCACAATAAGACATTAGGAAATGTTTGTGACATTGCGACATCGGGAAATGTTCATCATAATGCAATGTTAGGAAATGTTGATGTTGAGAAACATTTGTCACATTGTGATGTTGGGAAAGGCTTTTCGAAATGTGACGTTAGGAAATGTTAATCACATTGCGACATTAGGAAATGTTAATTTTGGGAAATGTTCGTCACATTGTGACGTTGGGAAATGTTTGTCACAAGACGACGTTAGGAAATGTTCATGACATTGTGATATTGGGAAATGTTCATCCCAATGCGATGTTAGGAAATGTTAATGTTGGGAAATATTCAACATATTTGGAAATGTTCATCACATTGAGACATTGGGAAATGTTTGTCACAATGTAACGTGTGGAAATTTTCATCACAATGAGATGTTGGCAAATGTTCGTCACATTGTGACATTGGGAAATGTTCCTCACATTTCTACATTGGGGAATGTTCATCACAATAAAACATTCAAAAATGTTCATCATAGTGAGATGTGATGAATTGTGAGGTTTGGTCATGAGCATCACATTTCTAAGTTCTTGTAAGGGAACTGTGACGTTAGCAAATATTTGTCACAATGTGACGTCAGTAGATGGTAGACATATTGTGATGTTGGGAAATGTTCATCACAATGAGTCCTCGGGTGACGTTTGACATATTATGTCATCGGTAAGTGATTATGTCAATGAAAACATGGTGGAATGTTTGTCATGTTGTGACGTTGGGAAATTTTCATAAAAATGTGACAAACAATAAAGTTCACAACATAGTGAGATATGGTCATGAGCATTAGATTGCGAGGTTCATGTAAGGAATTTATTTGTTTAGACATATTGGGTTCAGTCATATTGGATTTAGTCATATTAATGCTTCAAAATTAAGATCCATTTATTGCAAGGTTGTTTTCCACATTACAAGGTTGGTATATGTTTGAAAAATTATGAAAAGATAGGAACGATGCAATGTATTATAGAGAAGGAAAATTAAAGTCATGTTTCTTATAAAGACATTGATGGCAAATCATATTTTAATTTGAAAACGATGATTTGTACTTGTCCTAAGGTCATATTACACTTAACCTTTTATATATGGCCTTTATATTTAATATTCTAAAATTACACAAATTAATTCTCACTTATCCAAATTTATTCAATTATATATCCAATTAATCATAAGGAACATTTAATTACAATTTGGAATTTAATATTACAACGAAGATAATATTTTATATATGACCTTTATATTTAATATTCCAAAATTACACAAATTAATTCTCACTTATCCAAAATTAATCAATTATATGTCCAATTAATCATAAGATACATTTAATTACAATTTAAAATTTAATATGATAACAAGGATAATATTGCTCAAAAATAAATTACTAAGAAATTAAAAATAAGATTAATCAACCCCTAGAATAAATATTATTTAATTTAAAAAAGAAATTACTATTATTTAATGAATCATAACTTTTTACCGTGTAAAACTTAATAATTAATTTCATTACCAAAACTCAGTAACCATTAGCTAAGATTGCAATGTATCGAAAATTAAAAAGGAGGAGTAAGTATAAATACATTACTATTCTGAACTAGACATCACACGTATAATTTAAATTCTATAAAGAAAACTGATTAGTTGAGTCTCAACTCTCATTAAGTAGTCATTTGAATCACGCCATTATATTGAATCTAAGCGGATAGGCGAATACCAAATTTTAACCCTTCAAGCATTGTAATTACACAATTAATTTCTTCATTTAATCCATTACTATGTGACTAATCAATATGAGTTTGATAATAATTTCGATAATAATTAGTAATATTGAAAGTTAAAATTTTAATACTTATTCTAATATGTCTAAAAAAATTTAAAATACTTTTACAATCCATTAGTAAATAATTTTTAACCAATATGGGTTGGCCAATACCAAATTTTAACCCTTTAAGCATTGTAATTACACAATTAATTTCTTCATTTAATCCATTACTATGTGACTACTCAATACGTGTTCGATAATAATTAATACGATTAAAAGTTAAAATTTTAATACTTATTCTAATATGTCTAGAAAATTTAAAAAACTTTTACAATCCATTAGTAAATAATTTTTTATCGATTATTGTCTACCATTCTTAATCCCTAACCATGGGTCTTCCAAGTTATAGACTATTACTATGCCCCATATCATTGGGGATTTTATATATATATAAAATTGTTATGAATATAATTTGGAATTATAAATCCTTTAGGCACTGTAACTAAGCAAAACAATAACATTCGTTATATCTCCATGCCATACTATTTTTATGCAATCAGTTAAGCAAAACAATAACATTCGTTATATCTCCTTGTCATACTTTTTTTTATGCAATCAGTTAAAAGATTTAGTTGGCACGCTCGAAAGTTAGGGTTCCGAGTAGACATGTTAGTCCATTGAACAATCACCTAGACGGTCAGAAATTACCTAAATAAAAAGAAGACCAGAGCTGCACTCTTCCAAGTAATATAATAATTTATTAACTTGGTCATAAACTCGGAATTATGCTTCGTCTGAACATAGAGTTAAATTTCTGGTGGCATTTTTCTGTTATGAACGTTTGTAATAATATTACCAGAGTTTTAATATAACCGAACAAAGATTGGTTGACTGCGGAATTAGGGTTACAATATATATATTATTGGTAAGACAGTTACAGTTATCCAACGACAACTGGAGTTGTTTGCAATGAGCACATCGACTAATCCTGGATTGTGTGTGTAATGAATATCAAGGATTAATATATTGCACTGGATGGATAATGAATATCAAGGATTAATATGTTGCAGTGGATGGATAAGTGAGTCGCATTAATTTGCATATGACAAATTTTAACCCTAACCTAGAAAACCTAAATTCCATATCCGTGAAGATATGCCAGTGGGGATCCTTAATTTCATGTGTGTAGTCATTGGTCTAATAGACCATTCCAGAAACTGCATAGATTCGATTAGTCATTAAGTATAATGATAAAATATTTGCTCGGGTCGAACTTCAACTCAAACTCGTCACGGATTTCTCCGCAAGGATACTCAGAATCCTCACTGGTTTAAACATAAACTGATCATAGGTTTATACAGCGATTACACCTTAATTAAAATATAATTATAGCTGGCACAAGTAGATATCATAGAAATCTGAATTAGTGCAATTTGGGTTAGCTGATCGCTAGACACATTAGTCAGTGTATTTTTGCACCACACTGAACAAGTATTTATGTTATAATATCATAAAACAGCCGCCACCCTAGTACAAAATTTGTCCTGTTTTTTTGGCAGGAAAACATGAAAATCAGATTAAATTATTACTACTTTAGCTGGACGGGACGAATTAACAACTTCGAATCAGATACCTCAGTCGGGGTTTGGTCATGAGTCGAGAATGTATAAAAGACCATCTAAGATGCCGGTGAAAAAGTATAAAAATTGGATAAGCATAATCTAAAGGATTATTAATTGAGTTTACTACATTTGCGACGACAGAATGTGGTGTTTTTACACAGCAGAGGATTTCTGTGTACCTAACATCGTGCCCTCGCTAGCAAAGATTTGTATCTATACTATGCTGACACGAATAAAATAAAATGGAAAATAATTTGGACGTCGATCAAAACAGATTCAAAACATAAATAACATAGATCCATATGAAGCGTTAATTTTTAAAAAGATTCAGGGTTAGCATTGATCTGCTCTAATGCATGAAAGAGATGGGAAAGCCTTACGTCTTCTATGAATTTTCATGAAGCACTTACATTCTTTTGGACGATATCCGAAGAAGCTTCGACTTCGACCTTTACCAATGAGAGTTCAGGATATTCATTTCATACTACACCATTATTATATTATAAACCTGAATTGCATTCTACACCATTAATATATTAAAAACTTATCAGAAGCTCCACGCAAAAAGCTCAAAATACCAAAAAAAACTCAAAATATAACAACGTTCGACAACAACAACGAGAAAGATCAAAATACATCAACACATGTCATAAAAATTTAAATGATTATAATAGCCCAGCTCAAAATACAACAACTTTAATTCCTATCCATGTAAATACAACAGCAACAAAGTTCAAAATACACCAACGCCTGTTGATAAAAATTTAAATAATTATAATAACCTGAGCTCCCAGCTGCAATTATAATAAGAATACATATGCAAACTCCAAGTCGAAATACAAGTCTATGATGAGGGCCAACCATTGAAGGCAGGCCAGCTCATGGTCGGCTTGCCTTCAGTGGTTGGGCCGCATGCATGGAAAACCCTCTTTGTAGTGTGATATGTTCTTCTATGGCTTTTGCCCCAAACGCATTTAAACACTAATCGTTCTAAGCCAGGTATATGATCAAAGGCTATAATATGAAACGCCAGAGATTGGCAAACGTGCCATGGGTTCTCCAATATCAAAAGTGCGTGGTAATTTTTATTTTATGTTCATATGAAAAACGTGGGGTGCGTGGTAATGAGACGGTTCACACTTCATAAAGGAATGCCTGCCACAATATGAAACGTCTGTGGTAATCAGTTGAACGCAGGTAGTGGGCAACATTAGGTTTATAAAGGGAACGCGTGGGCATTAGACGAAGAACAACGTGTAGGCATCATACTGTTCAGACGCAGAACATGAACATTTAGCTATATGCCACCTTTTATACTTTATAAAAACGTATGCTTGTCTTGAACATGAAACATGTGCAGTGTTTTTTAATCATATCTTGAACATGAAACGTGTGCACTGCTTCTTAATGATATAAACGTGACTTGTAGAGATATTATTATTTTTTTTTTCTTTTCTTAATTATTTAAAAATAATTTTATATGTAATTATAGTAAATGTAAAAAATAAAAATGTTAAGGAGATATTCATAAATGCAAAGAAGTTATGAACAATAAATTTGAAGCACAAAGAATATGCCAGCATTTTGAATGAATAATCATCAAATTAAGATTTAAGGTTAAAAGATCATTAATTGTGCCCACTTCCAATAAGTGTAAGCCATAATTATAATACGTTGAAAGGATGGCTTGCAAAATCTGAATCCTGGGGAAAGAGAAACTGCCCAGAGGTGGATGGAAGGAGTTGTCTGGAAGCTGGAAGAGTGTGTCCAAAACGTGGATGGTGAAGGCCAAAGGTTTAGGTTGGCCTAGAGAATGAAACCCTAATCACTCATACGGCAATCAACTAACCACTATAGTAAATTTTAAATATGATTAAGTAAAAGTAAAAATAAACATGTAAACTGATGTCTTTATAATAGTGAGGAAGTTAGTGGTTGAAATCACAACCATTGATTTATTGGGACTACTAAGAATATTCCATCAATATTTAATCTTGTCCATACAAAACTGGTTAAACACTAAAAACCTATTAAATATGCTCATGATCAATAAATATATAAGCATAATTATTTCATTTTAAAAATACAATAACATTTTACAAAATTCAAATCACATAAGCTTTTACAATTATTTATAATTGTACATGTAAATATGATCTCTCCTTTTAATTTGAACAAGAATATTTTCGTTAATATGAGACCCCCTCGTTTGTGGGACAAGGGACCCCCCTCTGCCCAACGATTTGACTGGTAAAGTCTACGAAGGTATACATACCCTACCCCCCTCTGTATTTGAACATGTGACCTCTTAAGAGGAAACACATGTTCTTAATCATTAGACCCACTCAGGCTGTAAAATAAATGACAGTATCCAACCTCGTGCCCTAGATTAAATCAATCCAAAAAACATCTTGAACTAAAGGAAATTATAAAAATATGATTTGTTTTCTTTTAACTTTAACCAGTATATTATTCTCCACTTAATTCTCAATTTGACCTTTTAATACACGTCATTATTGACGTTTGGATTTTCTATATACGTGGTTGAAATGAAAAATATGTCTGGCGGGACATGAGGGCTGGAAGGATAGCACCAATCCATTTTGAACCAGCGCTTTGTGTGTGTGAACGATAGCACCATCCCACCCTTCTTGGAATTGCTTCTCTAATTTTACCTTTGCCTTTCGTGCTAGAAATGGTTTTCCCTGATTACATTTGTTTCTATTCTTTTGTTTGGACTCGTTGGCAACATCTTTAGGCATTTCTTATGCCGCCTTCATAGTAGCTAAACCTCGAATCAAACATTTCTCCATCTCCTCCAAATACATATTCAGTGGAAATACTGGTAATTTCTCCTATCAATCGGGAATCTCCCAAAGGATATCGACCCGTGGCCCGGACATTCCGGCACTGTAAGGATATATACATTCAAGTGGCGCCATCGAATACAAAACTTCTCAAGAGCTCCACCTTAACTTCTAAGGGATTATAGGAACCACTAGTGCCTGCAAAACAAAAGTGGCAACTTCTTTATTTATGTTATATGTTGGAAACGATCATACAACTAGATCTATTAAGTACGGGTGTAAGAGAAGATCCATTTTAGCCCCAATATTTACAAGGGGCAATTCAGAGTATCTCCATGCCGATTCATATATATTGGCAAGTTGTTTTTCTGCATCCTTCAATAAATTCTCTTAATCCTGGTGCTTAAGCATATATTTTTTTGCAGCGCCTCCAGCCTTAATAAACATAATGTAAATATAGATTGTGAAACCCTAATTGTGAAAAGGTACTATGGGAGTGAAGAGGTGAAAATCCCTATTGGAACAGTGTCTAACTGTTTGTAATGTTTGATTGTTCCAACTGTTTGTAATGCTACATTGTTCCAATTATTGAAATTATAATATATTACCATTTATTTGATGTTGAATTGCAATTTTATGAGATTGCGGAAAGATGATTTTCTTTTATATGTTGCAATTTTAAAAAATTGTTATTGTTGCAGATTTGGTGCCTTTTCAATATGTAGTGAAGACTGTTAAAGTTGCTTGGTGCCTTTTCAATATCCAATGAAGACTGTTAAAGTTGCATGAAGTGGTATCCCAATTTTGATTTCCAGATAACAATACAATTCCATGTGATATTGAATGTTAACATAAATCTATTATAGATTTCCAGATAACATTATAACTGTATGTGAAGAATAGATAAAAGTTATATAACTGTAACATGCAATCTGTGGATATTGAATGTTAATATAAATATAAATATGTTATAGATTACAAAAGAGGAAGGACAAGATTGGGGGCTATGATTTCACAAGTGGAGAAATGCAAAGCTTAAAAGAGGTTTAAGAGGTTAAGAGATAAAGATCTTGGCTACTTATATAACTTAAGCCTTAAAATTATTGGTTTTTAAGCTTTATTATTATTATTCCATGTTTTATTTTCACCTAAGAATTTGGATTAATTACATGAAAGAGGTACATGGGCTTTGGAGATAAAATGGTGAAACATGGGATTCTCATAAAACAAGAGGAGAGTGTGCATGACATGCAAGTATGATATTATGATATTATGAAGTGATAAGGGCTTTAATCGAATTATGGCAAGCTACTTGCCATAAATTATGAAGGAATTATGACTATCTAAAAGAGTAGTTGTTATTCAGATAAATTGAACTATAGTTGAGAGTTTCTGGATTCTTAACAATTATATTTCTAACCATCCTATCCAGAATCCCTAGAGGAAAGTAGGATAGCCTAAGGGTCTACTTAACAAAGAAAAGGGTCCTATTCCTTGGGTTATGCAAAATGGTGGGAAAGAGGGTTGGTGATTGAGACTACTATATGTGGAAAACTAACCATGAACCTAGAAATTGGATTCTAGAAACATAGTTAGAGCAAGCCATAGATAAATTCACCCTTGTGGACTCATAGCCTCAACTTGGGGGTAGCCTATGTTGTAGAGAGATTAATTGTATCATTGAACCTATGGTTGGGTGGAATGTTCTTTTTATGTAGCTAGTTGGTGTATAATTTCCAAAAAGATAAGTGTTCATCATTTACTTATGTAATTGCTAAATTATTATGGTTTATATTATGAATTGAATAATTTCAGAACATGTTCAGTTCTATTTCCATGTTTAAGATTGCTTCTATAAATAACGGTGTCATTGCCCACTGAATGGCTTCATTATGTTTCCATAAGCTTTGTTTATAGTAAAAATTTAAATCTAATATATGGTATTAGAGAAACAAACTAGAGTGGAATTTGGTGGTTTCAAGAAGTACCATACATCCTCAATAGAGCACATAGATTGTTGAGTATGTTACACAGTGGTGGTGGCTCTTGGTTGCAACATTGGGGCCACATGGGCCAGCACCCACATTGTATAGGAATAAATTATAGTTGTAAATGAAGTGTTTATCAAAATGTCTCCATGAGGGAAATTTAGAAAAATGAGTGGAACTCTACAATTAGCTATAATTCCCAAATTGCAATAATGTAAGAGTACGTTGATAGGTTAAATAATTATGATTAGTATAAATTAGATTGCAGAGTTCAACTCCATGGAAAATTGAGAAAAAATGTAGTTTGTAGGCTAATTCTTCCATAAATTGTCCATGAGGAAGGGGAAATATATAAAGTTAATTGACAATTATGGTCTTAAAATGCTTGAATTTTTTTTTTTGATACAACATAGGATTGAATTGAAGTGGTTGTTGAGGAAATTTTTAAAAATATAGAGTTTAGTGCTATGTAAAAATTGAGGAAAGATTGTGAAATTAGTAAAAACACCCAATTTTAAAAGAGGAAATGAGTTAAATTGGCCATAGTAGGGTCGGATTTGAGTAAAGAACAAAATAATAACTGGAACCAAAAATTTCAATTGAATTCCAAACTTGGTATGAGTGTAATTATAGGAAATTTAATTTAGAGTGGAAGAAAGAAGGAAGTAACCTTGATTTTATAAAACTAAAGAAGTGTAAATTTACTAGCATTTGAAAGAAAATGATACATACCTAGAATTGAAATGAATTTAATAATTTTATTAGTATGCACACTTCTTACAAAGTCAAAGCTACAACAAGGACATATAAAAAGGAGAATTGAATAATTTTTTTGAAGAGGAAACATGGAAGATGGACAAGGACCTTACATCCATTAAGAAGAAGTTAGAGGCATGAATATCAGTGTAGAATAGACACACAAATTCTAGTGGGGATAGAGAGAGAAAGGAGCCAGTAAAGCCAGTAGAAACTATGAGCCTAAATATGGAGGTGCATAGGCATATATTTGATAATGAGAGGATGTTGAAATATGAAGAGGAGAAAAATAAATTTAAAACTAACCTATTAAAAAAATTAAATTAGTTGCGAAAGAAACTGAAGAATGGCTCAAGTTCAAGGTATGGGGAAGAAGGAAGATACCTCTCAACAAGAAAATATAGGCACACAAGAAGTGCTATGAGAACTCAAAGGCATCATTACTCCCCAACAAACTCTAGCTAAGAAGCTATATGCATATGAATAATCACACATCATCCTGGAAGTGTCCCTAATTAGATATCAAATGAGAAGGTATGCAAAAAATCATTTGCAAGGAGATATTAGGAAGACTAAGCCACCAAATTTTGATGGTGAAAAAATTATCGGAGAGGATGCTAATGGTACCATATCTAGGAATATGTGCCATATCTATAAATATATACCATATCTAGGAAGCAATTATAGTGGAATATGTGGCTTAGAACCACCCAAGAATACATGCAGCTTTGGAAAATCAATAGGTAGATCATTATTCAAATGTGATTAAGGTTGAAGGTAAGATTGTCAATCAAACTTTTTCAATTTTAATTGATTTAGTAGCAAGTCATACTTATATTTCCCATAATGCGATTGAAAGATTTCATTTAAAGAGAAATAAATATTAGAAAAAATGTTTCATTCAAGAGGCTACTAGGAATAAAAGGAAAATTAATTAGATTGTTAAAGGTTTCCCATTAG
>SNQJ01S0249851.1:0-12905 GCA_010110895.2 Picea sitchensis
ACATTTGGACTCATCATGACCATATTTATCACAAAAGTTGCAATGTCTGTTAGTATTCTTACTTTTATATTTTGCTCCTTTGTCACCAGTAGGAGGTGAAGCTATCTTAGTAGGTTTGGAACCCTTATGTTGTTTTTTGTTGTAGTGAGGACGTTGCTTCTTGGGATACTTGGGTTTATATTTTTGTTGGGCAACTAAGGCTTTGTTGGAGGGACCTGCAGTGTTGATTACTCCCAATTGTACAAGCTTATCTTCCTCTCAAATCAAAAAATCACAAAAGGACTCAAGACTGGGTTTTTCATAAGCTTCTTCCCCTAGAGCCTCTCTCATGGCATAAAAGGTAGATACAAACACAGAATATGCACTACCTATCTTAGAAAGAATAATATAGATGCAACGCTCTTCCTCTATCTTTATCTTACATTCTTCACATAAAGTTCTGAGTGTTTTAAACCTAGATAGATAGTCTCCAAGGAAAGAAAAATCATTTGGACTCAAGGTCAGTATTTGATTTTCTAACTGTTATGCTCGAATAATATTGAGTTTACCAAACACAGATTCAATCATGTCCCAAGCTTCTTTGGGGTCATCAATATCTTGAAGGTGGTACCTTAAATCGGGAGAGATGGAAATTCTGATTAGTCCACGTGCTTCATCATTCCTATTATCCCACTTGGCTTTCTTATCAGCATCAATGGGTGCTTTTTCCTTTCCCAAAGTAATCCGGTACAAGCCTTTACTTCTTAATAAATCTTCCATATGAGATTTCCATTGGAAGTAGTTATTGTTGGTAAGAAAGACAATACTTGTAGAAGCCATATTAAATATGTAGATAATGTGGATTTAAAAATTGAAACTGATGATCTGGATGGAAAGAGCTTGAAAATTTATGCGGTTTTTAAAAAAACAGCACTGAAAACAGACTTCTAATGTTAGAGTTATGCCCTTTTAAAAAAAAGGCACAATCGGTAACCAAATGACCACGTGATTGTGTAAGTTTCTTTATGAAGTGACCCACTTTTATAAAGAGAAGTGGGGATCACTTTTACAATGAAGTTACTTTATAACAGAAAAGTTGCATGCAAAATAAATAACTCCAAAATAAAATATTAAAGCTACTTATAGTGATTCACTTTTATACTTGAAGTGAAATACACTTTACAATTTTATCATGAACTTTTTCAAAAAAGGTAACAAAAGAGAGACTTGAACTCAAGACCTCTTACTTAATAAGGAAACTTTTAACCAAATGATCTAGCAAAACATATTGTAATGTTTAGAAGGAGGAGTTTTGTCATTGTTGTTGTTGTTGTTGTTGAAGACGGCCTTGGAGAGCGTGGTAAAAAAAAACTCTTTTCACACAAGAAAACAAATTTCACTTCTCGATGACAACAAGGGTTAGATCTCGGTTAGCTTACCCGGAAGATGCACCTTTTCCTATCTGTTTCTGATTTTATGAGATCACACAGGGCATGGGGAAAAGAGAATATGCATATCTAAAAGAGTAGCAACCCAGAAATAAATAAAACTAAACTAAAATAAAACCAAAATACTACTCTGCAAAAAAAAATTTTAAATGCGTATTCAAACTTTATACCTCCGGATCTGACTGTAATGGTCGTATCTTGGGAAAACAGAAACCTTTTCGAGTGAAACAAAAAGTGTTCCTGACTAAAACGAGTTCTCCGGACTCAATGGAACAGTCCTCTCAACCCAAAAATGTACGAAAGTGATAGAAAGTGGAGATGAGGCAACTTGGCTTCACGATCTCGATCTACAATAGGAGTGGGTTTTCAAACAGGCTCTAAAACCATGTTCGACAACACAAGTATTCCAACAGAGGACGAACACCTCCAGTAACCACTCACATAACCAGATAAAAGATCAACACACCGATTTTCTCATGTGGTAAAACCCCTACGGGGAAACATCCACCACCCCAGCCAACACGACCACTTGGAGCAGTTTATTAATGCAAAGAAAAAGATTGCAGAGAGATTTTACAAGAGAGTTCCTCATAATCGATCATCAACAAATGACCCTCCATGCTCTTTAAATAGAGATCATCGACCAATCGGGTGTTAATCCATGGATCAATGGTCGTTAAAATCGAGGAGAGTATGAACCGTCGGATCACTCTATGTCGGGAACATATCATGACCGTCGGATTTCCTAACTACAAATGCATACTAATGGATACTAAAGAAACACACTAGAAAACACATTTTTACCTAATGACATAATAGACCAAGTAGATCTTACTAACTCCTAAGTGTCTAAATATCCTAACATTTTTTAGATTTTCGGGTTACTATGAAAGTATTTACACTATGCTTGGGGGTGATTCATGTGATGCAGGGAACATGGTGTATAGATGACCATTGGTTATTCTATTATAGACATATACATTGGATTTGTCTTTCACATTAATCACTAGACCTTGTTTTGATGCCTATGTAGCACACTTCTTTTCAGGACATTGGATACCTAGATAAAATGATTACATTCTTCACGATGGCCAGATGGAGAGTGGGTTGTTTTATTAGAGGATGATTCAAATTGGAGGAGGATGTTAATCCCTAGACAGATCCCATGTTATGTATAAAACCCCTTATTAATCCATTGATATTGAATTATTAAATTTCTAGTAGGTTGGCTAGTCTAACCCTTCATTGCACCCCTTCATCATAATTGTACCCCTTTGTCTCCTATATATATATATCAAGGAGATATAGTATTAGGATCATCTTATCTCATCTGATATTGTATTATGAAGTGTATATATTGTAAAAATAGGTTCCCCCCTTGAAGTGGACTATAATTATTGACTTTTTATAATTTTTAAGGCGTTGGATCATAACATTTGGTATCAGAGCTCATTGATCCTAAGGTTTTTCTTCTCCAAGACAATCATCTTATAATTTTAGCTATAATTTTTTCCTGGGAAGATCCAAACCACTAAAATTGGAGTCTAGTCAGAGGACATATTAATGTATCTGTGGTAAAAATTTCATCTTCTGGCTCATCATAGTTTTAGAGATACACCTTGTGGAAGATAGGGTATTTGACTAATCCTATCAACTATTGTCAAACAGGTGTTCTGGGTAAAATAGTCATATCTTCTTCAAAAAGAATTCAAATTGAGTGAGACTAGATGAATTTGAACTAGGACATGTTGTAGTATTTCTGGTACAATTTTTAGAATTGGATATCAAATGTTGTGCACGTGGCATGTTTTGAAAGTTTTCTCTCCTAGAAAGGAAAAAATCCAACAAGGTGTGGAGAAGTTACCCTAACTTCCACCTGGCACATCCAATTTTGATCAGACCTATGGCATTGAAAATAAGACATTTCATAGTACTATAGGTCAAAAGTTTAGACTCATAGGGGGCGAAATTTTAGAATTACATCAGAAGGAAGGTCGGCCAGGAGGACAAACTCCAAATTAAGGGTTGAACATGTACGTAACTTACAAATGGCATAAATTTTTATTGTAAGATCTATTTTTTGTGATTAAAAATTTGCAATAAAGAAGGAAAAAAGGAGATTTGTTTGTTTCTCACATGGTTCCAAAGGCTCCTCTAAAATTTACTTCACCAGCTGATCTAGATTTAGGATCGGAACAAATTAATTAATAGATTGAATACAATAAACACAAAGATATGAAGAATAACACAGATATCAAGTGAACAATATATTCTATTGAATAAATGAAATAGACTGAAACTGTAAAACTGCAAAGCTGAAACACTTGCTCAAATGGTGGTAGTTATCTCTGAGAAGAGATGTGGCTTCTATGCACATCCTTCTGAGAAGAATGATTACAATGAGGATCTAAAGGCCTTTTTGATATTACTCATGAATTCCAAAACCCTAGACATCCAAAAACCTAACCCTAGGAGGTGAAATGACAAAAGTTATGTGGGCCTCTATGGGTAAGTTCGTACCTCAACTTCCCGAGGTCGTAAATTTTTCATACAACCTTCGTTTTAGACGCGTGATAGCCCGTTGGAAAGTTCTTTCAGAGAACTACACTTTACACTATCAAAATCTGACTCCATCTACAATTTGACTATGGAGAGCCAAAAAAAAATTGTTTAGGCCTATTAAATGACCTTGGAAGAATAACAAGATGTGCTAACATGAAAACATACAAAATAAGCCAGTTCGATTAGGTGAGAGGCCATCAGTATCCACCTGGAAGATGTGTCAGGATTCAGACAAACCTAGAAGTGTAGAACCCACAATTACAAATAAGTATAGAAGAACATGTTGAACCAAAAAAGGACAAGAGGAGCCAGTTGGAATATGTGGGTGGCCACCAATATCCACTTGGATCACTAGCTAAACCTCCAAAAATCTCAACCATGAATCAAGATGAAATCAATGAGATTTATCGTGAGATGGAAAAGAGGATCACTGAAATGGAAAACAAGATGGATAATAGATGGAAGAAAATAAGAATGACATGAAAAAGAAGATGGATGAAAATAAGGAAGAAATAAAAAAATATATGAAGGAATTGAAAAATTCCATGTCTTCCCCAATCATTCATACTCTAAATAAAAAAATCCATAAAGGAGATATCAAAATGCCAGGAACCCATGAAAATAAAGGTAGCAATAATGTTGAACAACCCACCGACAATAAGCAATTTTCAAGAGAATTTAACTCTAATAGTGGAGTTAATTATCGTGAATGTCCTAAATTAAACCTTCCCAAGATTGAATTAAATAAGTTTGATGGAAAAAAGGTCTTTACCTGGGTGAACCAAATAGAGAAATATTTTGAACTACAAAATATTATGGATGATAAGAAAATGATTCACATAGCAAATTTAAACTTTGAGATAAAACCATATCAATGGTACCAATGGATAGTAAAAAGGA
Organism: Picea sitchensis; assembly: GCA_010110895.2. Lineage (NCBI taxonomy): Eukaryota > Viridiplantae > Streptophyta > Pinopsida > Pinales > Pinaceae > Picea > Picea sitchensis. The sequence continues at coordinate 4,890 of SNQJ01S0249851.1, forward strand.
AGACCCCTTTTTATCGTTATACTTGGGGATTTACAAGAGACTTAGAAGAACGGTGTGGGAAAGTTTGGGAACATGACTGCTTCAATCAATTGACAAGAATCAAGAACTTAAGGGATATTGAATATTATAATTCGGAATTTCAGGTATTGGCCACAAGAGTGGATGACATAAGTGATGAACAATTGTTGCAAGCTTACATGGGTGGATTAAAACAAGAAATTAAACACGAGATTTTCCTAAAAAACCCTAAAAATGTTATGGAATCTATGCAATGTCGGACACATTGACCACACTGAGAAGGGGGGTGAATCAATGTGAGGATCTTTTTACACTTCTTTTAATACTTTAGTTAGAAATCACCATATACTCATTAGCTCCATTCACACTTAGTTGCTTGTATTTAAACATATCTCAACAGCATAGATCAACAATAAATAACTTTGAACTGTCTCAATAATGAACACAAAGAGCACAGGATATATGTTTAATATTTATGTATTATATGTTATAGGAAACTACAATCTCAGGTTTTATTAGCACCGATTGAAAATATCAACAACTCAAAGAGAGAACCAACTCTCAATTGCAATACCCAACTTGCATATCTCAGCACCAATTGAGATGTGAGGAATCCAACCCTCAAGTACAAGACCCAACTTGTAGATAGAGATCAATATGTCAAAATGTACCAATGGTCTATACCAAGACAAGTGCATCAACTATGCACAACACAACCTATCACCTCAACCTGTCTCATCAATATAATCATCCAAATCTGATATACTCACAAAGATGAATCAGCAAGTCAACTCTAAACCATATGCACAATATCACCAAGTTAACCAACAAGATACCTCTATCAATACATCATACTCTCCATAGACCAAATACCATAAACCCTTACACAAGAACATGTGCCAAAACAATACCTTTAATCCTGTAGCAATCATCAAGATCTATACCATACCCTACAACAATTGAAACAATTCCAATATGAAAATATGATGTGGTTACTGAACTACCAACTTTGTGCAACTTCCAAATCCGCTACCGTAGTTTTTTCTGCCGCGATTCTGCTGTCGTAAGTTTGTTGTCGCAGTTATGTTTTCGTGATTATGTTGTTGCAATTTTGATGCCACGATTCTCCTGCCACGATTTTTCTTCCCCGATTCTTTTGCCGTGATTCTTCTATCGCGATTTTTTTTCCGCGAATTTACTCTATCAATAATACATGTCCAAATAATATTTCACAAATGGATATTCAACATGCTCAAAGATCATACTCATAAGAGACCCTTGTTCTCTTATTTATACTTCTCTAAGTGGCTTCCTCTAGGGGTTATATTCTAACCAATTTACCTAAATTCCTTCTTTTGGGACTAACCCACTTCCAACCACTTTTTCCACTTATAACCACAAGTTTATCCACAAATAGTAAACTCTCCACTTCTAGTTGCAACTAATTTATTTTTAATTGTTTTCTTGCTGCAACCACTTAACCCATGAATAACCACTTTGACTGGTAAAATTATTTTAGGAGCTTCTAGAATTATTTGACTTCTTTGACCTTCTATGGGCTTCTAGATAACTCACGAGGTTTATCCAACTTCACATGGCCATAACTCTCTAACTATGAGGAGTTATGTAGTGTTCCACATATCACCAGAAACAACATGACATATATTATCCATATGGAATAGTTTATCCTTCAAATTAACTGATATTCATTACATTATTCCTCAATCAAAATTGCATTCCCTAACCACATTGTTCAACCACTCAACCACCTAACCATTTGGACTTCACAAAGCATCTTCTCATGAGGGATTTCACCAGAAGGAGACCACTTTGAGAACTTTCTCCAAGAGTGTCTTCCCGTGAGGGATTTCGCCATAAGGGGACCACTTTGGAGTTTATCCATTTGGTTCTTCCTATCAACCATGACATGAAAACAATGATACAACTCTATTTAATTTCAACACATCATTATGAAACCACTTGACATCAACCCTTTGACAACAATTACATCAATGACCATATAACCAATAATCAATATATCAATGATACAATCATATCACTATGACAATACTTGACATCAATCCTTTTACATCAATGACAACATAGTACAATGATCTCCCTTTTTGGCATTGATGGAAACACCAACATTGATGTCAACACCAATCATTGATGGAAACACTTGGACATGGAAATGCTCATGATCCCTCTGTGATCATCGCTCCTCATCAATGCTCATCTTTCCACATCAATGTGACTATCTCTACCTCTTTGAAATCAATGGAAAAGGGTAGTTCTCTCCTTGGGGATGCTCCCCCTTCTTGAACTCTCCTTGGGGTTTTTCCCCCTATCTGGATGCCTTTGAGATTCCTCTAAATAATCTCTCCCCATTTGGACAAGGGATATCACTCTGATGCAATGTTGATGGCATGGATGCCAATCATATCTCCTCCTAGAATCATGTTGTTACAACCAATCATGGGAATAATAATAACTCCCCATGTGGGTATATCTCCCCCTATCTTCTCTGCAATATGAACATTATGCTACCACTACAATTTTCTTATGTTGAAAATGCTACTTCTCAACCAGAACATAGATCAACTTCTCAAGAATGATCTTCTCTTATTATGACGATCCTTGGACCTGTCCATGCATCAAACTCGTTCCATACCATACATCATGAAGAAAAATATATGTCAACAATGAAAATAAAATCATGAACAAAACATCAACCATGTACATCATTTGTCATATTGTGTACCAACCATTCAAAACACCCATATACATCAACCATGTACATCAATAACATAAAATATACCATAAGATATCATCAGTGGAGTGTATCAACCATATGCCAATAACATGTGTGAACTTTGTACCAACCATATGCCTCTACCAACATGCCAACCATGTGCCTCAAACAAGTGTCATATCACTCATGATATGCCTCTACCGTGAACCAAGTGCCACAACCATGTATCTCAACCATCAATATATCAACCAAGCATCTCAACTATATCATCCCATACATCATGTATAGAATAAAGTGCATCAACCATGCACCAAACCTCAACAAGATGAAATTAAGATGTGTTCCCATACATGTATGTCATATCAACCATAAACCATGTTCCAATCATACTACTAGCAAGTGCTTCAACCGATGTACCAAGTATGTACCAATGATACATCGACTATAGATCAAGCTATGACTCATCAATGATGTACAACATAACCACCTCATCAACTCAGCAACTACATGTCCCAATATGTAGCTCAACCACATGCCAAATGCATGAACCAAGACATCAACAAATATACCCCTAACAATACATTATAAGATATATCAACAGAGCTCACATATGTACCATCCATGTACCATGATAGATCTGCCTCAAAAACCATTCACTACAACAAGTACTAAGCAACCAATAGTACCTCTAAACATATACTAAGAGTGTCCCTCAATAGATCAATGATATATCTCTAGCTAGCATCACATCATCATGATGTATCTCATAAACAAGGTGCCATAACATCACTGAGAACATAACCAACAATATACCTTATCAGGAATGCATCACTCCTCACACTAAAGTTTGTACCATGAATCCAAGATAGATAAGCTTCAACACTCAACCATATGTCATCACCATACATACATCAAACACACATGCAAGCATATAATCATGAAAACCTACAACAAACCATGTTAGACCCTACAAAACAGAGTTATACCATCAAACCATGTTGCAACTCATCTATACACTCCTCTTCTTGAGGCTTTTTCCATAGGTACGCGACATGTTCCATGAACAACTCACGTATGTGTGCAACCTTTCTATAGGTCACCTCACATATGTACGTGACTTCTCCCACAAGACCTCACATATGCTTTAGAAAGAGTGAATCTTTATTGATTCTTTATTCCTTCATTCATGTCTGGTTGTTTAGTCTTCTTCATCCACTTATGAGAGTGTCATGATTTCTTTGTACTTGTACTCTAATCTTCCATCCTTTCAACATTGTCCTCCTTCCAAGTTACGTGTTCTCTTCTTGCCATGATATATGAAGCACTCCTCATTGACTATCTCCTTGAATTCCAACAATCCTGAGCTTTGTGGACAAACCCATTGCAACTGTAACATCTCATGGTGTGACAATGAGTAGCAATGTGTCCCACTTGATTACATCTCCAACATCTTAAGATTTTTTTGAATATTCCAACACATTTCCTTGCATAATGTCTGCATTCCAAAGCTTTGTGACCATATTTATTACATGAAAAAAGTGACCATGAAAAATATTTTCATACCTTTGCTTTGGTGTCCACCTTGAAGGTGTCTCTCTTCTGAATTTTCTTTGAGGTGTAGGACCTGCTTCTTTACTTCCACCTTTTGAAAATGAAGGACTTACCTCATGCTTATTAGAAGTGATAGCTTCAAAGTGTGATGCTTCCTTGTTGTATCCAAGACCAGATTTATCATTAGGTGATGTTTGACAACTGAAGATTCATCAAGAATTGTTGAACTATTCATGAACCTGTTTGACTTCTCTGATTTCTTTCTGGATTCTTCAATTTGGGCCTTCAGATTGACATTGACTTCAAGGATTTTTCTAAGCTCATCATCTACCTTCTTGTTTTATTTTGCTTGGCTAATTATATTAGTCTTTAGTCTCTTGATCTCTTATTCTTGTTTCATGAGTATTTGCCTTAGTGCCATGGTATGTCTTTGGTACTTTTCTAGGGCTTTCTTAATGTATTAATCAAAATCAAGATCAAAAGTATATTGATCATCTTATTCTTCTAACACATCTAATATTTTATCTTTGAGCTTAAATAAATCTTCCTCTTTGTCTATAAGATAATTGTTAGATGTTTCTACACAACATTCTTCTACTTGTATGTCCATGGATCTCCTTCAATCTTGTAAGGCTTATAGTGAAGGCCTTCTCTGATACCAATTGTTGGACACACCAACCACACTGAGAGGGGGGGTGAATTAGTGTGAGGCTCTTTTTACACTTCTTTTAAAACTTAGTTAGAAATCACCATTTACTCATTAGTTCCATTCACACTTAGTTTCTTACATGTAAACATATCTCAACAACATACATCAACAATAAAGAACTTTGAACCATATCAATAATGAACACAAAGAGCACTATATATATGTTTAATATTTTTGTATTATATGTTACAGGACACTACAATATCGGGTTTTATCAACACCATCTGAAAAGAGCACCAAATCTCAATTGGAATACCCAGCCCGCGTATCTCAGCACCAACCGAGATGTGAGGAATCCAACCCTCAAGTACAATACCTAGCTTGTAGACAAAAAAAAAACTGTCAAACTGTACCAACATTCTATACCAATACAAGTGCATCAACTATGCACAACACAAACTATCATAACAACCTGTCACCTCAACCTGTCTTATCAATCTTATCATCCAAATATGATCTAATCACAAAGATCAATCATCCAGTCAACTCTCAACCATATGCACAATATCACCAAGTTAACCAACAAGATACCTCTAGCAATACACCATACTCTCCATAAAACAAATACCATAAACCCTTACACAAGACCATGTGCCAAAAACAAACCTTTAATCCTATAGAAATCATCAATACCTATACCATACCATGCAACAATTGAAACAATTCCAATATGCAAATGTGATGTGGTTACCGAATTGCCAACTTTCGGCAACTGCCAAATCTGTTGTCGTGGTTTTTCTTCCACGATTATTCTACCAAAGTTTTGTTGTTGTTATTTTGATGCCGTGAATTTTCTGTCGCAATTTTGTTATCGCGATTCTGCTACCACGGTTTTGTTGCCGCGATTCTTCTGTCGATAATTTACTCTATCAATAATACCTGCCCAAGTAACCTTTCACAAATGGATATTCAATATGCCCAAAGATCATACTCATAAGAGACCCTTTCTCTCTTATTTGTACTTCTCCAAGTAGCTTTCTCTAGAGGTTATCTTCTAACCAACTTACCCAACTTCCTTCTTTTGGGGCTAACCCATTTCTAACCACTTTGTCCACTTACAACCACTTTATCCACAAATAGTAAACTCTCCACTTCTAGTTGCAACTAATTTATTTTTAATTTTTTTCTTGTTGCAACCACTTCACCCATGACTAACCACTTTGATTGGTCAACTTATTCTAGGATTTTCTATAATAATTTGAATTCTTTGACCTTCTAGGAGCTTCTAGATAACTTATGTAGGTTCTCCAACTTCACATGGCCATAACTCTCTAATTGTGAGGAGTTATGTGATGTTCCACATATCATCATAAACGACATGACATATACTATCCATCTGGAATAGTTTATCCTACAAATTCAATGATCTTCATTACATTATTACTCAATCAAACTTGGGTTCCCTAACCACATTGTTGGGCTACTCAACCACCTAGCCATTTGGAATTCACAAAGCGTCTTCCCATGAGGGATTTCACCATAAGGGGACCACTTTAATAACTTTATCCAAGAGCATATTCCCATGAGGGCTTTGACCATAAGGGGACCACTTTGGAGTTTATCCATTTATTTCTTCCTATCAACCATGACATGATATCAATGATACAACTCCCTTTAATATCAACACATCATTATGACACCACTTGACATCAACCCTTGGAAAATAATTACATCAATGGCCATATAACCAATAATCAATATATCAATGATAAAAACACATCACTATGAAAATAATTGACATCTACCCTTTGAAAACAATGACAACATAGTACAACATGCAATTTGCTCATCATATTCAAGCTAAGAATAAGGCTACACACAAGTGTACCTCAACCAACAAGGTTAACACCTCAACAAATGGATGAAAGAAGAGAAAAAGGACTATGGTTCAATTGCGACAACAAGTATAGTAAGGGGCATAAATGAAGTGAGAAGAAATTATTCTAGATAGACTGTGAAGAGGAATAAGATCAAGAATTGGAACCACCAAGATCCAGATATAGAAGAGACTAATCCAACAATATTTTATCATGCATTGGTCAGCATCAATACTCCACAAACCCTCAAGATACAAGGACACATCAAAATGGAAAAGGTAGTTGTATTGATTGATTCTAGTAGTACCCATAATTTCATCAATTGCAAGATAACAAAAGATCTTAATTGCTTTGTATATTCTTCACTAGAATTTCAAGTAATGATTGCAGATGGAGGTACCATAAATTGTTCAGGTAAATTACATAGTATCAATATCAACATGGGGGATTATTTTTTGGATAGCCCATGATTACCATCCAAATGGGTGGTGTTGGTGTTGTATTAGGGGTCCAATGGTTACAATCATTGGGAACAATGGCCTTTAATTTTTAATATCTTTTCATGAAATTTTCATCGGATGGAAAGGAAATTGATCTTAGAGGTATCCAAGGGAAACCCTCTAAAGTGATAATGTCTAATAGTATGGAAAAATTACTCAAAAATGGACACTAGGGTGTAATTGCACAATTGTGCTCACTTGGTGTTCAAACATCTTTAGCCCCTGATTCATCAGATCTCCAAATGATTATCAACAATCATTCCAAGGTATTTGGTGAAATGCCTAAGGGTCTTCCTCTTGATCAAGGTCATGACCATGTTATTCATTTGAAACCATGAAGTGTACCATCTAACATTAGGCCTTACAAGTATCCATATGCGCAAAAGAGTGAGATTGAGTGCATGATCCAGGAAATGTTAGAGGTTGGCATCATTCAACATAGTCAAAGTTATTTCTCTTCACCAGCGGTGTTGGTTACAAAAAATGATGGTTCATGTTATATGTGTCCATATTATAGACAGCTCAACAAAATGACCATCAAAGATAATTTTGATATCCCTGTCATTGATGAATTATTAGATGAATTGCATGGAGAAAAATTCTTTACTAAGTTGGATCTTCATTCGGGATATCATCAAATCAGAATGAGGCATGAAGACATTCCTAAAA
>SNQJ01S0249852.1:1811-12905 GCA_010110895.2 Picea sitchensis
ACAGATGATTCAAAGAAAAATGACATCACACTTACCACTCGAGCCAAAGATTATTCTTCCTCCAAAGAGAAGGTTGATGTAATACCTCCTTCGTTGGTCCAACCATCTCCCACGACTCCACCTACCAACGGTCCTCTTCATCTCGAACGACCGAGCCTAGATACAGTTCTTCGCCCTCCCCCAAAGGGTGTTGTTCGAAAATCAACTTTCAATCCTCATGCACGTGCTGCCCAGAACTACAGTATTGTCGAAGATCTGGCTAAAGCACCTTCCACGATGTCAGCTCTCGAAGTCCTTCAGAGTTGTCCTATACAATGGAAGGCATTGTTAAAATCTATTAGTGGAATCGACCCTACCGACACAAATTTAATAATTTTTGACTTGGAAGATCACATTCCAAGGTTACCCCCTCAACTTGCCTTCCAAATACAAGTTATTGTCTCCAAAAAGAACATTTGTAGAACAGTCATTAATGAGGGTGCCTCGATGTGTGTCATGTCTATTACATGTTAGAAATCCATCGGATATCCTCCTTTAACTGAATCCCACAACACGCTCAAAGCCTTTAATGGATCTAGTTTTAAGCCTTATGATGTCCTCCCTTCGTTGCCTATTACGTTAGAAGGAAAAATGGTCAACATTGAAGTGGAGGTCTTTGACACTCCTCTCAATTACAACCTTCTACTTGGCTGTAGCTAGATCGATTCCATGTGTGCAGTTGTGTCCACTCTTTTCCATGTCGTACGTTTTCCACATCAAGGAAAAGTAGTTATCGTAGACCAATTGGCCTTCTTTCACTCTGATACACGTACCGGAAACGTACCTTTCATTGCAAAAACCCCCTTTGGATACAAGAATGTCGGTGTGGGTCTTCTTAAAGATTCCTCTTTGATGGGTACTTTACCCATTCCACCACTCGATGTTCCACATCTGTTTTTCGCCTCAATCAACATGATCTCCATCTTTGTTCACAGAAACCCTGTGTCTTACGACCCATGGATGGTACCCAACCATGGCGATCATCTTTTTTATGGCGACGAAATTACTTTGAGTCCAGTCGAATCCACTTATCAAGCCATTCAATCAGCAACCCCTTCTACCCACTCTCTTGGTGATTTATCACTGGATCCATTCCACATCATATTTCCTACAGACGAGATGATTATGTCTATTATGTCCATGGAAGATACCCCTTGGGATGATGGGTATCATCGTTCCATCCTCTTCCTGGAACAACACACCATCGAGGGTTACCAACAGATCTCGACCCTATCGACCGTTGTCGTCATTTCTATCGTTCCTGAGTCTACACATGATCTGTTCTACGAAGGGAACTTAAGTAATATCTCACCCACCCTCCCCCTGGACATATCCTTAAAACCTGGAGTTGTCGAAAATGTGCATATCGGAGCTTCATGTTCCCATGACAAAGTTGTCACCTACAAGTCTCTTTTCCAAGAATTTTGTGATGTCTTCGCATGGAGCTAGGAAGAAATGTCGGGTATTGACCCTGACATTGTGGTACATGAAATTAAGACATACCCGAGCACTAAACCCATCCGGCAACGACTTCGTCCGGTCCACCCACGTAAAGAAACCGCTATCAAGATTGAAGTTGAGAAACTTCTTAAGGCTGGATTTATTTATCGGTGGCTCTAACTGACTAGGTTTCCAATCTTGTTCTGATTAACAAGAAACAAGGCATGATCTACGTGTGCATTGATTATAGAGACATTAACAAAGATTGTCCTAAAGATAATTTTCCTACCCCCTTCATTGACCAGATCATCGACGATTGTGCCGGAAGTGAAATATTATCTCTAATGGATGGTTTCTCCGGATATAATCAAATCAATATCGTACCCATGAACCAACACAAGACCTCTTTTATTTGTCCTTGGGGCACTTTCACCTACCGGAAACTTCCATTCAATTTAAAGAATGTTAGTGCAAATTTTCAACGTGCTATGTATTATGCCTTCCATGATATAAAGCACATTGTGCAACCATATCTTGATGAATTACCCGCTCATTCCATGCACCGTGTAGATCATCCAACACACCTCCATGCCATTTTCCTTCGATGTCGATTTTACCATATACGCTTGAATCCACACAAATGTTTTTTTTGCATAGAATCTGGCTGACTTCTGGGATTTATTGTTTCACGTCAAGGGATCAGGGTAGATCCTTTGAAGGTCGAGGCGATTCTCAATCTTCCTCCTCCTTCCTCACTTCGCCTGTTACAAATTTTGCAAGGGAAGGCAAACTTTCTCCGTCGTTTCATCCCAAACTATGTTGAGCTAACTCTTGGATTTACACAACTTCTTAATAAAGGTTTTGAGTTTGTATGGGATACCACTACCGACAAATCTTTCAAAGCTTTGAAACTGTCTTTAAAACGTACCCCATTACTCTTCCCACCTGATTACAGTCGAGATTATTTCCTTTACCTCGCAACCTCGAACTATACCATCGCTATGGTTCTCGTCGAGGAGGATGATTCTCATGACGAACATGTCATTTATTACTTGAGTCGGAGTCTCATGACTACCAAAACCAAGTATTTACATGTTGAAAAACTGGCCTTGGCAATCGTCCAAGTTGTTCAATATTTTCGGCACTATATCTTTTTACGCAAGACTACGGTGATTTCTAACTGCAACCCTATGCAGCACATTCTTAGATGTCAATTGCTAGAGGGAAAATACTCCAAATGGATCGTAATACTCCAGGAATTTGACTTAGAATCCAAACGCACTAAGTTCAAGAAATCCTTGGTGTTTGTCGAGTTGATATGTGACCTTCCCTGCTCTAAGACAGAAAATGTAGCAGAAGATTCATTACCTGATGAATCCATTTTCCTGATCAGTTTCGATGACCTTTGGTACGGAGATATCATCATATATCTCCAGACCCAGACTTTCCGGCCCAATTTTTCTATCACTGGCCGCCATCGAATACGCTACCAAGCCCATCATTATATTATCCTCGGTGATACTCTTTTTCATTGTGGGATTAACTCTGTTTTTCAATGCTGCCTCACGTTTGATGAAGCCGAGAAAGCCCTGAATGCCTGCCATTCTAGAGCTTGTGGTGGTCACATGTCTGGGTATGCTACTGCCCAGAAGATCTTACAAGCAGGGTATTTTTGGCCTTCTTTATTCAACGATTGTATAATTGTTTTCCAAAAATGCCATGCTTGCCAAACCTACAACAATAAAATACGATCACACCCTGCTCCTCTACACCCTGTGGTCTCTGTTGGTCCTTTTCTGAAATGGGGTATCGATTTCATGACATGTCACCCTCACTCGGCCGGGGGGCATGGATACATTATTATAGCCGTAGATTATTTTACTAAATGGGCCGAGGTGATGCCAACATTTGACAATACTGGAAAGACTGCATCACTATTCATATTCAATCACATCATTGCTCGGTTTGGTGTTCCTCAGGCTATCGTTACTGATCACGGTAGCCACTTTAGAAACTTCATGATGTCTGAACTCACTGAAAAGATGGGTCTTCGCCATGAAAACTCAACACCCTATTACCCATAAGCCAACGACCAAGTTGAAGCAATAAACAAAGTCCTCATTACCATGCTTTGACGAATGATAGGGATTCACAAAACGAGTTGGCACATGATGTTGTTTTCAGCATTGTGGGATTACCAGACATCCGTTAAGTATGCTACCGAGTTTACACCATTCCAATTAGTCTATGGTCTAGAATCCATCTTTTCGATTGAATGTGAGATACCCTCCCTAAAACTAGCCATCAAAATTCTCCCAAACAATTCTGTCGAAGAAGAACATCTATTGTATCTCATGCAATTATATGAAACCCATCGCGATACCACCCTAGTTATAGAAGCCCAGAAGAAACGCGTCAAAGCCCAATACGACAAGCATGTCAAGCCACACATTTTCTCCGAAGGTGATCTGGTTCTCCTTTACGAACAAGATCGAGATATGCTAGGAGACGAAAAATTTGAAGCTAAGTAGCGAGGTCCTTATATCGTCAGACAAGTTTTGGAGAAAGGAGCTTACGAGTTGGTGGACTACGACGGTATCCCTTTGAGTGAACCCAGAAATGGGTTGTACTTAAAGAAGTATTATGCTTAAGATCACCAGTGCATGAGTGCTTGTATTTTATTGTATCATATTTTTGTGTGTTACTTTAGTATGCTTTTTCGTTATTTGTTCTCTTCCCTTGACATCTTATCTTATGTTGTGCTTGGTTTCCATATGTCAGAGTCTTCGCTACCCCACATTGGCTTCGCCAATGGCGCTAGTCGTAGTACTCAAAACCTTGCTTCTGCTGCATGGGTAATTTACACACCTATAAACGAACTTATCAGTTTACGAGGTGTGTGCCTTGGTCATGCGACCAATAATATTGCAGAATATAGCACTGTCATCGAATTGTTGATTGATGTTATTTCGCTCGATATATGCCACCTGGTTATACGACTCGATTTGCAGCTAGTAGTACTACAGTTAAGTAATGTCTATGCTATCTAAAGTCCTACTTTATTACGGGTATATTTATGAATTCGCCTCTTGGAACATTATTTTGATTATATCGAATATCAACACATTCCTAGATGTCTAAATACATTGATTGATGCTTTAGCTAACTATGTTTTAGACAGACATTTGGAACATTTATAAACCAATCACACATCACATGTATAACACAACACAAAATAAGCCAGTAGAAGCCATATATATGTATATAACGATCAAATTGTTTTACAAAAAGTTTCTATCCAAGGATAAAAATCTCAAAATACGAAGCCCATAGCTTCTAAAAAATAGTTTCATGGATGACGCTCATGATAACAGACAACTGCTCGGGCTACCCTATGGAGAAGTCGACTGAGAGACTCGGACATGCCCACAGTATGGTGCTAATAACGTCTCGAAATCTCATCAATAGCAATGTTTGGGATCTCCGCAGTCAACCCCTCTAAGTTCTGTTCCACTGCCTCATAGTCTTCGGCATCCCATCTCGCCACTGGAGCCGCTTCTCCTCGCCTTTGAATGGGAGACGTTCCTGGAGGTCGATACGGCCCCACATCTGTGTCATCAAAAAGAAATTTTTTGATTAGTCCTTGGATAAACATAAAAACATTTCATATAATAAAATTTTCAAAAACATTTAAAAAGAACAAAATGTGTACTTCTCACCCAAATCACCCCACTCAGCATCCTCAGGCAGGACCAAATCCGGATCTCCTCGGAAATCCAAACTGGCATATGCATAGTCATCAATCATTAGCATCTGGGGCCTCAACTAGTCAAAAAATGAATCATTATACTTTATTATAGGCCCTGCTACATGTCGAGCCATTAGGTTACACTGCCTCAGCATCCTCGGATCCTGTGGGGATGGTAAACCCCAATCTACCTGTAGTCATAGCAGTGGGACCCTCTCGAGGAAGAATGACACCAAAAGTGACCCATACCCAAACTGCTTCAATTCACCCCTTCTGCATTTTTTCATTTGCCTCTTAATACTGCGGAGAACCGTGTCTGACCAATTGAAAACCTGAGGCTCTGTGCACTCTATGGCATATTGGAAATAGATCTAGAGAGCCATGTGCAGAGCTGTGCTCCCAGCCATGCGTGCAATAGTGAACAAGATAGTCCGTAGGGTCAAATCTTGGACCCCCCAAATGGCAACCTTACCCTTGCTTCTCTTCGCCTCAGGAACACAATATTGGTGAACATACTCACTCATAGGAAGTCCATCCCCTCTACCTCTGATCAAAGTAGCATGGTATCCACGTTGTGACAACCCCGTCAGAAAATAGATATCCTTGATATCTAGTGTCAGTGTGTGAACTCCCATGTGAAATAACTATTGATCCACGTCCCACATGTGGACCAGGTACTCTAACAACCTGAGTTGGGCTCTCATGCCCGGGATCCTAAAAAATTTCAAGAGCCCACATTCCCGGAGGGCAGCGACTGTACCCGGGTCATTCCCGGCAATGGCATCATCCTCCTCATGTTCTCTTTCCCTACATTCCAACATCGTGATGGTCAACACCTTCAATAGAGCCATGAGAAGGAAGTCAACAACTTGTTTTGAACTCTTGCATAATTTTTATTGAGAAAAACCACACATTAAAATCCATTTTTCGGCCTTCGTAGGTGAACCTTTTGCACAGTGTGAGATTCTCGCAGGTGCCTTGAAGCCCACCTGGGAGAATCTTAGATTCTCACAGGTCCTGCATGGCCCACCTGCGAGAATTCTTGAGTGCATGTTTCGACCCTAAAATGGACTCAAAACTCTAAAAATTGCCAATAAAAACCAAAAGTAAACCATGGAAAAGTTGTAGGATCAGGAGCTTACCTCGTTGGTTGAAACCGTTCGCTGAATGATCGCTTGTGCCTCTCGCAATCGAGCAAAGAAATTTGGGGGAAAATGAGGTATGTTGGACAAGTTTTTGGCAAAGTAACAATGAAATGGTAAAAAGTCCTTTTCACCCATATTTATTCACTTTTTACCATTTCTTATTGGTTTTTTATATTATTTTTATTGCTTTGCTTATAAAACCTAATTCCCTAATAGCCTTGTGACTATGGTTTTTCGTAGATATAGCAACTTTGAAGTCCGAACGAGGGGGTACGGGTGTTTTTTCTTTTTGTCGCATGTACGACTACTTTTTCAGGGTTTTTGTAGGAAAAACCTCGAGCTCAGTCTTCGTTCGTTCTCGTGCTCGAAAATATATGAGAACGTAACCGAGTATAATTTTTCTCATCTTTTCGTACTCGTCATGTTAACACGAAAACGACGAACATAAGGGAGTATCCTTTAAGCTCTTTTCACACTCCGTAAAAACGAAAAGATTGCCGAGTGATCTTGTTATTTTCACGCTCGTTAAAGTATTTGAAGAAAACGTTCAACGGGCGATAGTTTATCACTTTTTTGGTCTCGTCGAACTTATTTACGAAAAAGGAATTGGGAGAGTTCTCTTTGAGTGTTTTTCAGACTCTCAAAACATGAAAAACTCCTGAGTTTTCTATCCTTGGACTCGTTAAAAAAACATCAAAAGACCCATAATGGGACCGAACCAGTCCTTCCTAGGGTTCGTTAAATATACTCTGAGGGACTCGTCTGAAGGATGAGCTTACATCGACAAGCATATGTTATCCTCCTCAATCTTGTGTAAAAATAAAGAGGTACTCGCCAAAAATGTTGGGGGAAATTTTGGGAAAGGGATATGTTTTCATATTTGTGTTAATGGCAGTAAGCGTCGCTCTTGAACATGACACCCCCTATTCGTCATTTGAATCCGGGTTGAGAAATCCATTTGTCTCTCGTTCGACTTGCTACAAGGTCATATCTTGGGTCATCTTTGAGTCAGTGCTGCCAAGTCCTTGGTCGTGTCATTCATATGTTCAAGAGAAGTTCAAACAAGCCCTCTATTGTGTCGGCCATCTGTAGTTGTCCATTCTTACTATGTTGGCCTTCCCTGTGTCTGTTTCAACCCATGTTCATACTTCGATTCACCTTCAAAATCTGTTACTTATTTCATGTCATTGATGGGGGATACATCAAGTCCCTCCTGTGATGAGTCTTTTTCCGTCGACTCCAACTCATTATCTAGGAATGAGACCTAGAAATCATTTAGTACCTTGGAACCTGCATGCCTTAATGGCAGGTCTCTTCACTTTCGACAGGGGTTTCACATCATTCATCCCTGATCGACAGATTCCGTCGAGTGCTTGAATTCATCTCATTCATTCGCATTCGTTCGGATTGTACTTCGGTACCTTGGGAGTCACTGACATCAATGGTGATTTCCCTCGCACTTGTTAATGGTTTTCATCAATGACTGGTAATCAAGTGGTTTCTACCATGTTTGACTTCAGCACATGTAATCGCGTGGCTAGATTCGTACTTTCAGGTGACGAGATTGAAGACCCTAGGTCTCATCTTTTTTATCCAGGCTACAATGGAGTATGTATGATTTATATCAGCACATAGATCCACTTTGTATGTCGCACGGCTATGTCTTAATTCAAGTCCTCTCACATAGATCCATAGTGTACTCCTGGTGGCTATGTAGAATTTTGACGACATGGATCCACGGTGTATGATTGGTGGCCATGAACTACATTTATGATTCAATTCATTTGTGATCTGAGCATGGGAATGCCTACCTCAAAACTGGTATTATATTCTGCAGATGCTTGGTTGTTTACAGGTTTTTGATTACGTGCGCTCCTTGTTTCTGACACACACACACAGTTTACAAAGTATTTCGGCTGTTACAAGTTTCGGCTTCATACTTTGGGGGTCATTCTGTTACACATTATTTTGGTCACCCTGGTGATGTCTCTACAGTGATGTATTCAGGCTCCCACAAGGAATTTTTGCCTGAGAAAATTGACTATTGTCTTCTTCCAAAAAACACATTTTTAAGATGAGTTCACAGGCTACCTATGTTATAGGTTGCGAAAATCCTTGATTCTCACAGGCAACCCATACTTGGGGTGTGAAATGTTCACAGTCTTCTCTATAGGTAGGGTGAGAACATGTTTTTAAGCTTGGAAAAGAGAAGAGGTCACGAAGGTTCTAGAAGGGGATATTATAGAAAATGAGTTGGCGTTCGCATGGTTGGCATCCTACTGACTTCTCAGATTTGGTGGGATCATCCTCATACATTTAACCATCTCTCCTTCTCCTATATATTGAAAGGTTTCTCATGGAAAAGGTTTAGCAAGATTGAATGAGGAATTGGTGAAAGAACTGTGTGAAGAACTCTGCTTGGATAGAAGCTTGAAGACTCTATTTGGTCTATCAAGTTGTATTGGATCTTCTTCATGCAAATATAGAGCAAGTGTGTGTGTTGGAACCAAGGGTCACTGAAAGGAATCTTGCGACATCAAGGCGATCTGGTTGTATCTTCTACTTTCATTTAATATAATACAGCGGCATGTCCCTTTCCCATAAAATCACTCTTATTTTTATTGCATAACTCCTTGATCATATGCATAGATTGACATTGAATATACTTTGCTATCTTCATTTTGGTTGGTTTGTGTTGTCTTGGACCTGATTTCACAAGAGCACCGGAGTGAAGCAGGAACAACAGAGACCTAAGGAAGCGATATAAAGGTATGTCACTCATTCCTTCTAGGTAGTAGATTCAATGAATGAAACTTAGAGAAAGAGTCGTGTCCTGTCCTGTTTTGTTCTAGATCCAGATGGATCTAGAGAGATATATTAGTGTCTACACCTACCGATTTATCCGATAACAGGAGGGAGCACCAATATGTTATTGATATATGGGAATTCATTTTCTAGTTTGGAAAATGGTCCAGGTTGGGCAATCACTTTCCAATATGGAAAGTGGTCCAAGATTATTGATGGACAGTCATTTTCCAATTTGGAAAATGGTCCAAGTTGGGAAGTCACTTTCTAGTCCGAAAAGTGGTCCAATATGTTTGATGGAAAGTCATTTTCCATTTCGAAAAATGGTCCAGAACAGATAGTCATGGTCCGACAAATTGCAGATGTACCATAGACATCGATTCCCCTTGTGGCCAGTGTGGGGGAATGGTCTAGGATAGTCATTCTCCTTGGAAGCCACTCTGAGAAGTGGTCAAGTAGAATGGTCTACCTCTTAGGGAAGTCATTCTTTTGAGGTTCACAGTTGTGAGTAGTTTCGAAGAATGGTTCGATGTAGGAAGTTGGTGCAGGACAGTCATTTCCATAGGAAGTGGTATGGACAGTCATTCCCTAGGGAACACTCATTCTCTCTAGGTTGCACTGTGAATCATGTCGGAAGAATGGCCCAGTTAGGTTGAATGGTCCAGGTTCAGCAATCAGGGACATCCGTTCCCTAGGGAAGAATCATTCTCTCCAGGTTGCACTATGAATCATGCCAGAAGAATGGCCCAGTTAGGTTGAATGGTCCAGGTTTAGAAATCAAGGACAGATGTTCTTCTATGCTTGAGAAGAATAGTCCAGACATCCCATGGCTAATGTTTAACTTTCTAAGGGAAGATGCTCTTCCATATCTCACAGATGTGAGTATTAGAGTGGCCCAGATGATTCAATTTGTATCATGACATTGATGATATCAGATATATGATTGTTGTGGAGACTGTATGTCTCTGGACAGTAGTTGTATGCTATTGTGGTGGATGTGATCCACTGGTAGTGACTATGTGTCACTAGTTAGTAGTCGTGTGCTACTAAGAGTGGTTATGTATCACTGGATAGTAGTTGTATACTACTATGAATAGACACGGTTGTGTTTTATTGGATGGCATTGTTCTGATTGCCATAGAGACTATCTAGTTGGATAGTAATGATGGTGCTCGTGATTTGATCATGAGATATTATGTGTGGCTATGATGATGTTACCAGTTGAATGGTTTGTTTGTTATCAAGACCATTTCCTTTAATACCTCCCTATCTAGGAGGGAGTGTTTATATTACAGTAGTTGTGGGAGGTATTAACCTCTAAGTGTAACCTTTGAAAAGTCTAGAATATTCTAAGAAGCAAGAGAAACCCTAAAAGGTTAGGAAATAACCTTATAAGAAAAGTCGGCTCAAGATAATAATTTATATTAATTTATATTAAATTAATTTATATTAAATTAATTTATATTAAGCTATTATATTAAGATTATAAATAAGAGGGCCCTAGAACTCATTTGTCACATTCACTCTCACAACTTCGTAAGGACAAGTCATGCACGTGACTGAAGGAGAGTTGCAGTTGTTGTAGTGGTGACTTGGTCTTTGGTTATGGTTGGACTTTCTGCTTGGTACGCAAGCTTTGGGGAGAGGTACGCTACCTTGGTTGGCTATTGGTTCTAGGGTTTGCTTACAGAATTATTATGTCTGTCAAGGTTAAGGTGCTCGGGGGTGGCCTATGTGCCTATGGTTGGGAGACAATACTGTTATATTGTCTACAGTGAAACAACCACACATATTATTCTAAAAAATTAAACCAGGGATTATAGTGGGGATGTTACATGTATGGCATCCTAAATTAATTGATATTATATAACTAAATGAAAATAGAACTTTGAAAAAATAATTAACATATAGCATTTT
>SNQJ01S0249853.1:0-12904 GCA_010110895.2 Picea sitchensis
CTCCACAAGTTGACCTTCTCCTCTTGTGAGTTTCAACCTTGTGAGCATCAGAAACAAAACTTGCAAACAATCAAGTCTTCAAAACCAGTGCTCTGATACCAACTTGATGTAAAATTGAAGAAGACTTGAAAAACTTGAAAAACTTCTTGCAAGTTAATTGTTATGTGTTTAAAGCAACAGGATCAATTTGCAACACATAAATTAAGGATTACTTATGTAAAATACACATAGACAGCAGTATAAAGATTGAACATAAGCACATAAACACAGCAACTTGATAAAGGAGTTCACCCCTCTCCGGGCTACATCTCCTGGTCCAGCTTCCAATGGATCATTATTATTAAATTGTTCAAAGTGCTCAAAAAAAATGCCTTACAATGCTCAAAATGACAAACCGACTGCTCCAATGGCTCCACAGCATCCCAAAACCCCTGTCTGGGCTCTTTCGATACCTGAAACGGTCGAAAAATGAGAAAGATATGCCTCCTTGAAGTCTCCTTCTCCAACTTTGTTGTCTCTGGTTCTACAAATCGCACCCTTGTTCTTCAAACCTGGCTCACACGCTCATTTAAGCGTAAAAACTTGGCACCAGACGCAACCGTGCCAATGGTGCAAACTGTAGGACGGTTAAGGCCCCTCCAGCCCCTAACCGCCTCGGCACTCATTCATATGGCCATAGGACCAAAATCTGGGCGAAAAAGGAGTTAATCCATTTGAACCGTGCAAACCGTTTGAACCGCGAGCCGACACTTAACATATGAGTCGTGGTTTCAAAACCTCGCGCTAACACACGGTTATATTCAATGCAATGTATTAAAATACATTGCAATAGAATGCAATGTATTACAATGCGCCAACGGTCGGGCAATATATATATTCATGGCACGGTTATATGCGTTAACAAAAACCACGGGCCTGGGCTAAGTCCCGGCCCGACCCCCCACCCACATTACAATTCCGTAAACTTAAATATATTCATTTACATACATATAATAAGAACTATTGTATGGCCCAATGGTCGGGCAGTCGTGCGAAGTCATTGGCTTATGGGGAGGTCCGGGGGTCGAACCCCACGGACTCCCACTATATATTTTACATAGTAATCATTAACCAATCATATAGGGACACGTGGCGCCAAAGTATTGGACCACGTGTCCGCACCTTATCAACCACTTATGACACATGTCAACACCGTATTCATCAAAGAACAACCAACCATATCCCACCATGTCATCAAACTTCCACGTCATCATGATGGTACAGCCCTGCCACATGGCCGTACGGACTGTACAGACAGGTATAGTCAGCATCCAAAATTTTGCCTGTTTGGCTTGGCGGACAGATCGCGATAACTCCTTCATACGGACTCCGTTTGCGAAAGTAAATATACCACCGGAATCAGGAAGACGAGATGGACGCAATGGTACTGTTTTCGTCGCATTCCGAGCACTTTGAAAATTGAGCAAAATTTGATCCCCTGATCACCTCTGTCAGCAGGAACATCAGAACTAGGTGATGAATCAACACAACTACACCGCATTGTTGATACATTTGAAGCTCGCCTTCGACGAGCTCAGGAAGAGATAGCATAAGCCACCCAGGCTTTAGCACAAGTACAGAAAGACCTTCAGGAGAAACACAATGCTACAGAATGGGAAAATCTTGCTCTGCAAGCAAAGTGGGATGAAAAAAAAGTACAGTTACAGCAAAGCAAGGAACAGTTGCTCACCGAGCAACTCGAAGTTAAGGAAATGGTTCACAGAGCACTTCACTCTGTGACAGTCATCAAAGTAAGGGTTGAAGAGAGAGTTCCACAGCAGGTGGTGCAAATCGAAGAAGTAATCTAGCAGCTCCAACAGTGCATAGTAGACTTGGAGCTCCGCACTGTGTCTGAGACCCCTCAAGACGTAAGGGACCAACGAGAAGCAACTTCCCACAGCACAGTTGACAGATTAAAATCTCATGCCTTGGAGTGAAAGCAGCTGAGTAACCAAAGCACCCAGACATACAAGAACCTCACTGAGAACCTGAAGTTACATACATTGGAGTCGCAGCTCCAGGAAGCAAAGAAACACACAGATACACTACAGGCACAGCTGAAGGCCCTGTCAGTTGTAGAATGAATTAAGAGGTCTCATGAACAACACATAGCTCAACAGTAGATCCATATGCTTCAAAGAAAAGTGATGGAAGTCACTCAACGGCTTCAACCTGTGCAATATAAGGCATGTTAGTTGTTTACAGAGGTGGAGAACCAAGGAGTAGAGCTAGAACAGGTTGTCATCACAGCATAACAACACCTAGAAGGGATAGTGAATGACGCAGTGATCCAGGAGTTCACCAAATAAGAGGCCACAAAAAAGCAGCAAGTCGAAGTAGCTTAGGCCAAGCTCGAGGCATTCGAAGCCAAACTGATCAGACCAGAGTGACTCGGGATGAGTCACAAGTGAAATTTGGGGGCCTGTTGGCCCTTGACCAAGTTTTGGGAGTTTCTTGGTAATGTTGGCCTATTTTGAGACTTCGACAACCTATCGAAGGAGGAGCGCATGTTACACATTATTTTGGTCACTCTGGTGGTGTCTCTACAGTTATGTGTTCAGGCTCTTATAAGGACCTTTTGCCTGAGAAAAGTGATTGTTGTCTTCTTCCATAAAACATATTTTTAAGATGATTTCACAGGCTGACTATGTTGTAGGGTGCAAGAATCTTGATTCTCGCAGGCAACCCTATACCTAGCCTTCGAGGTGTTCGCAATCTACTCTATAGGTAGGGTGCAAACCTATTTTAAATCTTAAAAGGAAGAGGAAGTTACGAAGGTTCTAGAAGAGGATCTTCTAGAAAATGAGTTGGCATTCACATGGTTGACATCCTACTGACTTCTCAGATTTAGTGGGATCATCCTCATCCCTTTAACCATCTCTCCTTATCCTATATCATGAAGGGTTTCTCAAGGAAGAGGTTAAGCAAGATTGAATGGAGAATTGATGAAAGAATTGTGTGAGGAACCCTGTTTGAATTGAAGCTTGAGGCCTCCATTTGTCTATCAATTCATATTGGATCTTCTTCATGGAAGTGTAGAGCAAGTGTGTGTGTTGGAACCAAGGACCCCTGAAAGGAAGATTGCGACATCAAGGCGATCTGGTTGTATCTTCTACTTTCATTTAATACAATACAGTGGCATGTCCCTTTCCCATAAAATTGGTTTTATTTTATTGCATAAATCCTTGATCATATGCATAGGTTGTCATTGAATATACTTCGTTATCTTCACTTCGGTTGGTTTTTGTTGTCTTGGGCCTAATCTCACAGGAGCACCAAAGCGAAGTAGGAACAACAAAGACTTAAGGAAGCGATATAAAGGTATGTCACTCATTTCTTCTTGGTAGTAGATTCGATGATTACAACTTAGGGAAAGAGTCATGTCCTGTCTTGTTTTGTTCTAGATCCAGGTGGATCTAGGGAGATCTGTTAGTGTCCGCATATACCGATTTATCCAGTAACAAAATTGGTGACTCCACTGGGGAAACAACTCATTTTTGTTGTCTTTTGTTGGCCATTTTCTCTTGGTCTACCTGTTTCATTGCCAACCAGACTCTGAGTTTGTAGGAGACCCTTATAGACTCTCTGGATCTAGAGGTTCACTCAAAAATTTTGTCCCTTTTCCAAATTTCCATAATTTACAACCCTTCTTGCACTGTACCTCTTTATAGCCTGCGAGAATCATTCATTCTCGCACCCCACTGTTCAGTCCAGTGCGAACTCCTTGCACCTTGCCAGTGTCCAGACTGTGAGAATGCCTCATTCTCTCACTACACTCCACTACTAGGCTGTGAACCCATTTATAAAAGTTTTGGATCAGGTCTTCTTGTTCTTTTTGATGCCCAGATTTGTTTGTTCATATGGGAAGAACTTCTTTTGTCAGTGTTTGATTGTTTCTCAACTTCAAATCTTGTGATCGATTAGTTTTCGGAGATCGAAAACTCTTCTTAATCATTTTTCCCAGTTTTTACTTCTCGACCTTTTACCAACGAGGGTATAATCTCGGATTCTGAGATCTGAGTGCTTGTTTGGTCAAAAGTATTTGATCGGATTAAAAGTTGGGATTATTATTTCTTTAGATTGCTTGCTACTTGGAAAATTTCTTTGTCCACATACATTTGAAGAGACTTCTTCTTGTCGATTTTCATCTTTATCTCCATTAAAAGATTTGATTTGGGCATCTATTGAGTACTGTATTTTCATTGGTTGCTTACCTTTTCTTAGTTCCATCCCGATTTTTGGTTTCTAAAAAAAAAATTGTTCTTTTAAGCAATCATTCAGAAAATATTGGAGTTAGAAAATTGAAAGAGAACGAATAGTGAATTTACGTTGTCCGTGATTGTTTGGTACTACAATTGAAAAGAGAATTGTACATCGTAGTTTGCATTTCTCCAAAAAAACTCCTTTTCTCCCTGTTGTAGATATAATTCATTGAACAAAAGTTTGTATCATTCATTTCTATTTATGCACTGTTGGGTCTAAGTCTTACACAACACCGGTTTCATTTCCATCTCCCTCTTGAGTAACAACATCCTTTAATAATATTTCACAATTTTTAAAATTCAACTAGTAACTTTTTCTAGGGCTCTTTTGCACCAATATTAGCTAGGCTAGAGCTTTGGACTAGGCAGTGAGACACACTCTCCAAAGTACAAAACACACAATAGTATCTTGTGATAGGGAGTGTCAAATTCCATTTACATCATTTTTTCCTGGGAATCCCTTCTCACACAAGGGTCAAACCTGAGGTCGCGTTGAGATTGACAGAGTTAGTCGCCCTACTTTGTTGATCTCGGTGTAGAGATTGCACGTATTATGGGGGTCGCTTGAAGGTATACCCACAATGATGAGTGGAAGCCTCTCAAGATGATTTTGGGCTAGATACCCTACCCTTGCGTGTGGATCGGGCTGTCAACTGTTTCCCCAGGCATCATTGTTGTTTGTGGTAACCTTAGTAGTCTATATTCTTAGAGTCTTACACAAGTTGACTGTGGAGGGGTAAGTCTTCACGGTACCTAGAATCGACGTTGGCCAGACTCACTCGGGATCCTTGGAGGGTATACCCACGATTATGTGTGGGAGCTTGCACCAAGGTGTAAGTCCGTTAAGCAAGTCATCTACGTAAATTTTCCACCCTCGCCCAGCCCCTTCTTGTCTCGACATCATGACGTTGGATTTCATCACCAACTAGTGACTTCGGAATTGGAAGGTCTTGTTTTCTTGGTTTTGGTTCCTAGATTTTACTAGCATGTGTTGTTTGTTCACTTAAGTTGACCATAGAATTTATTTTGTAAGATTTTAACTCAATCACAATTGACCCTCCACGTCGTTCACGTAGAATGCAAGGACTACCCCCAAAAGATCTGGAAGATTCTCAACCCTTGCCTACCAACTCACCGGAGGACTCTCCTCAACAGAGTGAAGTCCAAGACGTTGCCACTCCACAAGTGTAAAGAGCTAACTCTTTAGAACGGTTCCAAATTACCAATTCTCTAGAGGACTCCCGACTTCCTCCCAACTCTGTGAAACGTATTGTTCGAGTGAATTCTTTTGGAGAAATAGTTTTTGAGTCTTCTGGGTTACCAATCGGACCTTTCACGGGACCTGAGGATCAAGATCCTTTTTGGACTACTGGCATTTTTAGATGGGATCTCTTTGGCTCAAGAGTAGGCGTTGATATCACTGTCACACCTGAGCCGCCCAAAACATCCAATCCAGACACAATACCTTTTACTACTGCCTATTATTTTCCTGGTTCAGACGCTTCGCCAGCCGACCACGTCTTGACTATTCCCTTACAAACGGTCCATTACACAATGGTCCCAGATACTACGAGTCCTCACACCAAGATTACGGTGGCTAGCCAAGCTCCCATTGGCACGCTGCCTTCGCCTAGATTCACCCCCAACACTTCCCCCTGGATATCATGCATTGAATGATTCTATTCTCGATCCTACACAAATCCCATCTGAAACTCTTGGAATTTCCACTCCTTCTGGGCACCATCTCGTTCCTGGTTTTATTCCAACACTTCCTCGAGCCCCTTTCAGAGGGCATATTTCATCCCCTTTTAGAGGCACCGACCCTAGTGGCACCATCCCTTCTTTCACACCTAATTACAAGATTCATGTTGGTAGACAATTTCACCAAGGAGGCCAAACGCATTCCCTTTTGCAAGACAAATCCCAATTGGGATACAACCCCTGATTGGAGGGCAACCCCCACCTACCCCACCCTATGGACAGAACATACCTCCATCCTTGGCCCAGTATTGGAACCATCTTATCCAAAACAATCCTTACTCTACTGGGGGTAAATAGCCTCAAGATAGCTCCTTCATACCCCCTAGTACGGGCCAACCATATCCAGGTACGTCCAATCCTATTTAGGGCTCAAGCGCTCAACCCCACACCCTTGTTCAATAGAAAAACCCCAACCAATACAACCCTATAAATTACCTGCCTCCACACCAACAACCGAATCTGCCTGGATCTTCGCATTATACACAAACTTCTTATGGTCCTACTGGTATACCTATGGGGCTCCCTCCCCAAAGTCACCAGTACCCATACGTGAATAGACAGTTAGCCACCCTGGACCTCCCTGATCTGTCGAGAATTTTAAATGATCTGATACGTCACTCTCCTTAATGGCCTGCGATACCGGCCAAACTACCATCCGACATCCCTAAATTCGATGGTAAACTAGGAGAGGACCTGAACAATCATGTAATGACTTTTCATCTTTTGTGTTCATCCAACTCTTTGATGGATGACTCTATTTGTTTATGCCTTTTTCAGTGAACTCTCACAAGTTCCGCTACAAAGTGGTATATAGAATTACCACGAGGCTTCTTCACTGACTTCAACACCCTTGCTATGGCTTTCCTCACTCACTACCAATTACCAATCCATTACAAAATGGGAACCAAAATTTTGAGTTCTTTCAAACAGACCAAAGCCACTCATAGCTCTGATCACATTCATGAGTGGCGACGGAGATGACGTCTCATCAAACTCGAACTTCCCGACCAGTTACTGGCAGAGTGGTTCACGAAATCATTCATGAATGACATCGCTAGTGACATCACCATGGGTGGAGTTGTCATAGAAGAATAGGCGATCAGTCGTGCTCAATACCTCAACCTCCTTTACTCACAAACAAGTACTATTTACGATTTACTCCCTGACGCACCTCGTCCTTCTACTACTGCTACTTCAACTACTCCTACTACTTCTCATGCAACTGACGGTGTGATTGGCACTTTCCATGCCCAACCCCATTCCACACAAGCCTCTAGCCACAACCCCAAATCCGTTTCTTCTAATGTTCAAAATGTTTCATCTCCTACCCCTCTCATTGGCAATATTTCTGAGGTGAACTTTGTTCAATCTACCCCTGCCATAAAGAATAAATCCAAAAAAGGGAAGGGTAAGAACAAGGAGGATAAAAATAATCCGCAATATGAGAAGACCAAAACACAACCTGTTAACGATAAGGATAAGCAAAAATCCCGATACCCTTGTCTTATCTGTGGTGATGATCACTACACTAAGGATTGTCCAAGACGAGCCGAGGTTACTAAGTTCCTTCAAGGGACCCCAAAACCGCCTACTCCGGCTGTGTTGTCACAACCCTTCCCTTCTCAACAACAAGCCCAATTGGTCATTCATGACCAACCCTCCGCCTCCACTACATCCTATGTATTAATGTGTACAGGTGATTCAAAGAAGAATGGCATCACACTTACCACTCGAGCCAAAGATTATTCTTCCTCCAAAGAGAAGGTTGATGAAATACCTCCTTCATTGGTCCAACCATCTCCCATGACTCCACCTACCAATGGTCCTCTTCATGTTGAACGACCGAGCCCAGATACAGTTCTTCGCCCTCCCCCAAAGGGTATTGTCTGAAAATTTGCTTTCAATCCTCATGCGCATGCTACCCAGAACTACAGTATTGTCGAAGATTTGTCCCAAGCATCGTCTGTGATGTCAACCCTCGAAGTCCTTCAGAGTTGTTCTACACAACGAAAGGAATTGTTGAAAGCTATTGGTGGAATCGACCCTACTGATACAAATTTAATAATTTTTGACTTGGAAGATCACATTCCAAGGTTACCCCCTCAACTCACATTCCAAATACAAGTTATTGTCTCTGACAAGAACATTTGTAGAATAGTTATTGATGAGGGTACCTCAATGTGTGTCATGTCAATTACCTGCTGGAAATCCATCGGCTCTCCTCCCTTAACCGAATCCCACAACACGCTCAAAGATTTCAATGGCTTTGGTTTTAAGCCTTACGGTGTCCTCCCTTCGTTGCCTATTACGTTAGAAGGAAAAACAGTCAACATTGAGGTGGAGGTCTTTGACGCTCCTCTCGATTACAACCTTCTACTTGGTCGTAGCTAGATTGATTCCATGTGTGCAGTTGTGTCCACTCTTTTCCATGTCATACATTTCCCACATCAAGCAAAAGTAATTATGATGGACCAATTGGCCTTCTTTAACTCTGATGCACGTACCAGCAACGTACCTTTCATTGCAAAAACACCCCCTGGATATGAGAATGTCAGTGTGGGTCTTCTTAAAGACTCCTCTTTGATGAGTACTTTCCCCATTCCACCACCCGATGTTCCACATCTGTTAGTCACCTCGATCAATATGATTTCCACCTCTGTTCAAGAAACCCCTGCGTCTTACGACCCGTGGATAGTACCCAACCCCGATGATCATCTTCACTATGGCAACCAAATGCTTTGAGTCCAGTCGAATCCGCTTATCAAGCCATTCAATTGGCAACCCCTTCTACCCCCTCTCTTGATGATTTATCTCCAGATCCATTCTATGTCATTTTTCCTACAGATGAGATGATTATGTATGTTATGTCCATGGAAGATACCCCTTGGGATGATGGACATCATCGTTCCATTCTCTTCCTGGAACCACACACCATTGAGAGTTACCAATGGATCTCGACCACGTCGACCGTTGTCGTCATTTCTACCGTTCCCAAGTCTACACACGATATGTTCTACGAAGGGAACATAAGTAATATCTCACCCACCATCCCCCTCAACATATCCATCAAACTTGGAGTTGTCGAAAATGTGCATATCGGAGCTTCGTGTTCCCATGATGAATTTGTCACCTACAAGTCTCTTTTCCAAGAATTCCATGACGTCTTCGCATGGAGCTATGAATAAATGTCGGTTATTGACCCCGACATTGTTGTACACAAGATTAAGACATACCCGGGTGCTAAACCCGTACGACAATGACTTCATCCGGTCCACCCACATAAAGCAGCCACTATCAATCTTGAAGTTGAGAAACTTCTCAAAGATGGATTTATTTACCCTATGTCTCTAACTGACTGGGTTTCCAATCTTGTTCCGGTTAACGAGAAACAAGGTATGATCCACGTGTGCGTTGATTATAGGGACATTAATAAAGCTTGTCCTAAAGACAACTTTCCTACCCCCTTCGTTGACCAGATCGTCGACAATTGTGCCGGAAGTGAAATCTTCTCTCTGATGGATGGTTTCTCCGAATATAATCAAATCAATATTGTACCCGCAGACCAACACAAAACTGCCTTTATTTGTCCTTGGGGAACTTTCGCCTACCGGAAACTACCCTTCGGTTTAAAGAATGTCGGTGCAACTTTTCAACGTGCTATGTCTTATGCCTTTCATGATATAAAGCACATTGTGTAGCCATATCTTGATAACTTACCGACTCATTCCATAAGCCATGTAGATCATCCAACACACCTCCGTCCCATTTTCCTTCGATGTTGGTTTTACCGTATACGCTTAAATCCCCACAAATGTGTTTTTTATGTAGAATTCGGCCGACTTCTGGGCTTTATTGTTTCATGTCAAGGGATCAAGGTAGATCCTTTGAAGGTCGAGGTGATTCTCAATCTCCCTCCTCCTTCCTCACTTTGCCAGCTACAAAGTTTGCAGGGGAAGGCAAACTTTCTATGTCATTTCATCCCAAACTACGCTGAGTTAACTCTTGGCTTTACTCGACTACTCAAGAAAGGTTCTGAGTTTGTATGGGATACCACTACCAACAAAGCTTTCGATGCTTTAAAATTGAATTTAACCCGTACCCCACTACTTTTCCCACCCGATTACAATCGAGTTATTTCCTATACCTCGCAGCCTCAAACTCTACCATTGCTATGGTTCTAGTCCAGGAGGATGATTCTCATGACGAACATGTTATTTATTATTTGAGTCAGAGTCTCACGACTACCAAAACCAAGTATTTACATGTTGAAAAAATGGCCTTGGCCGTCGTCCAAGCTATTCAACGTTTCAGGCACTATATCCTTTTATGCAAGACTACTGTGTTTTCCAACTGCAACCCTATGCAGCGCATTCTTACACACCAATTGCTAGGGATAAAATACTCAAAATGGATTGTAATACTCCAGGAGTTTGACTTAGAATTCAAACACACTAAGTACAAGAAATCCTTGGTGTTTGTCGAATTGATATGCGACCTTCCCTGTTCTGAGACGGAAAATGTAACTGAGGATTCATTACCCGATGAATCCCTTTTTATGATCAGTTCCGATGACCTTTGGTATGGGGATATCATCATATATCTCCAGACCCAGACTTTCTGGCCTGATTTGTCTAGCATTGACCGTCGTCGCATACGCTACCAATCCCGTCAGTATATTATCCTTGGTGATACTCTTTATCGTCGGGGCATTGACTCTGTTTTTCGACGCTGCCTCACCTTTGATGAAGCCGAGAAATCCCTGAATGACTGCCATTCTAGAGCATATGGTGGTCACATGTCTAGGTATGCTACTGCCTAGAAGATATTACGAGCTGGGTATTTTTGGCCTTCTTTATTCAATGATTGTATTATTGCTATCCAAAAATGCCACACTTGCCAAACCTACAACAACAAAATACGATCACACCTTGTAGTCTCAGTTGAACCTTTTACAAAATGGGGTATCGATTTCATGACATGTCACCCTCACTCGGTCGGGGGGCATGGATACATTATTGTAGCCATAGATTATTTTATGAAATGGGCCGAGGCGATGCTGACATTCGCCAATACTGAAAAGACTGTAGCACTATTCATATTCAATCACATCATTGCTCGGTTTGGTGTTCCTCAAGCTTTCGTTACTGATCATGGTAGCCACTTTAGAAACTTCATGATGTCAGAACTCACCGAAAAGTTGGGTCTTCGCCATGAAAACTCAACACCCTATTACCCACAGGCCAACGGCCAGGTTGAAGCAATAAACAAATTCCTCATTACCATGCTTCGAAGGATGATAGGGATTCACAAAACAAGTTGGCACACGATGTTATTTTCAGCATTGTGGGCTTATTGGACATTCGTCAAGTCTTATACCAAGTTTACACCTTTCTTGTTAGTCTATGGTCTTGAAGCCATTTTGTCGAATGAATGTGAGATACCGTCTCTAAAGCTAGTCATTGAAATTCTCCTGAACACTTATGCTGAAGAAGAATGTTTGTTGTATCTTATGCAACTAGATGAAACCCGTCGTGATGCCACCCTAGTTATAGAAACCCAAAAGAAACAATACGACAAGCATGTCAAGCCACATGTTTTCTCTGAGGGTGATCTAGTTCTACTTTATGAACAAGATCGAGATTTTCTAGGAGCCGGAAAATTTGAGGCTATGTGGCGAGGTCCTTATATCGTCAGATGGGTGTTGGAAAAAGGAGCCTATGATTTAGTGGACTATGAGGGTATCCCTTTGAGTGAACCCAGAAATGGGATTTACTTAAAGAAGTATTATTCTTAGATCATTTGTGAATGAGTGCTTGTATTTTATTGTATCCTACTTTTTGTGTGTTACTTTAGTGTGCTTTTTCATTATTTAGTTTCTGCCTTCGACCGCTTACCTTGCGTTGTGCTTGGTTTCCAGATGTCGGAGTCTTCGCTACCCCATATTGGCTTCACCGATGGCACTAGCCATAGTACTCAGAACTTAGCTTATGTTGCATGGGCAATTTACGCATCTACAAACGAACTCATCATTCTACGAGGTGTTTTCCTCAGTTGTGCGACCAATAATATCGCAAAGTATAGTGTCATCATCGAATTGTTGATCGATGCTATTTCGCTTGGTATCCGCCACCTAGTTATACGACTCGATTCAGAGCTAGTAATTCTATAGTTAAGTAATGTCTATGCTATCTGAAGTCCTACTTTATTATGGGTCTATCTACGAATTCACCTCTTGAAACGTTATTTTGATTATATCGAATACCAGCACATTCCTAGATGTCTAAATACATTGACTTATGCTTTAGCTAATTATGTGTTAGAGAGACATATGAGACATTTATAAAACCAATCACACATCACATGTATTATACAAAACAAAATAAGCTGGTAGAAGCCGCATATATATATAACGATCAAACGTTTTACAAAAAGTTTCTTTCCAGGACCAAAATATAAAAACATATGAAGCCCACAGCTTCTAAAAAATAGCATCACGGATGATGCTCACGGTAACATACAACTACTCGGGCTACCCTACAGAGAAATCGACTGAGAGACTCGGACATGCCCACGGTATGGTGTTGATAACGTCTCGGGATCTCTCCAATAGCGATGTCCGGGACATCTACAGTCAGTCCCTCTAAGTTATGTTCAACTACCTCATAGTCTTCAGCATCCCATCTTGCCACTAGAGCCACTTCTCCCCATCTCTGAATGGGATACATTCCTGGAGGTCAATACGGCCCCACATCTGTGTCGTCAAAAGAAATTTTTAATTAGTCCTTAGATAGACATAAAAACATTTTATATAATAAAATTTGCAAAAACATTTAAAAAGAACA
>SNQJ01S0249854.1:0-10168 GCA_010110895.2 Picea sitchensis
TATATTTATTATTAACCTTGACCTAAACCATCCAAGAAGGGAAAAGTGGGATAGCCACCGTTCACCTACAGGCCACTTTACAACAGAGTCTTACAAACTGTATAAGGGATTCTTCACATGAATCCTCCCTCATAAAAAACCATGGGCCATGAATAACATGTTCTAGAAACCATGCATTGAAACTTAAACCACTTTGACTCATACCCGAGTCAAGGTTGACCATAACAATCCCCCCTTTAAATTTGACTTGGAGTTACTTGGTCATGTTTGACCATTTTGGGACTTCGGCAGCCTATCGAAGGAGGATCACAAGGCGAAGCGGAGATTGCGGAATATCAACCCCTTTTTGGGTCCTTTTTTGGTTTATGGGATAATGTAACGGGAATGGGATGTCGACCCATGGGTTTACCCATGTTTAGGCCTATTTTGTAGTATATAAATAGATGCCTAGGATAGACAGAAGTAGTAGTGCATCTATGTGATAAAGGAACGTAATTGCTATGTGCAAAAGTAGATCAGTGTGATTTGGCTCTATGCATACTGTGTGAGACTTGCAGAGCTAAGTGAAAGTACTTGTAAGAGGTTGTGAAATGATGAATGTTGAGATCTACTCGGGGAAGGAGGATCTAGCGAGCTGCGTAGATCTCTTGTCTTACGTGGAGTAAGGTTTTGGTGGCTCTGTTTTGTAATAGATTGAAGAAGATAATAAAGAAGAAGAGTTGGTGGATGTAGCCCCAAGGTGGGGGTGAACCACGTAAATACTCTGTGTTATGCTTTGTTCTTTTGCTTGATGTGTATATATCTGCGGTTGCTAAGTGCTTTTAGATGATTAGATAGATATGCTTATTCTTAGCACTAATAATCTGTATGAATGTCAGATCTGATATGTAGGAATATGCTTTGTCCTTGATCTACCAGGCCTGATCTACTTTAATGTTGCTAAGTGATTAAATATATATTAGATCTAAGTGAATGCTACGATGCTCTGTGGTATCTGCGAAGTAGAATAGTGATTGAATGATCGATGCTAAGTGCTATGTATGTGATATAATCATAGATTTGCATCTGAGCTAAGGTTGCAGACACCTAAGTCCTGCAACCACCCCTGCCTCTACCTCAGATGAGACTTCATCTTCTTTGCCGGTATTGCCGAAAGGGCCGGTAGTTATGGATTTTTTGGTGTGCTCTTGAGTGTTGAACCCTAGGTCTACCCCTGTGCCAACAAATGGTTCTGTTGCCGGGACTTGAAACTGTGATTGATGGGAACTGAAGAAGAACAAGATTTGTGCAAATGTTCATCCTGAAACTGTGGAAGATTTGTGCGTAGATCTGTTCCCTAGTGTGCAATATTCTACTTGACTTATAGAGCTCTATGCTAAAAGAAAGAACCTTGATCTGAAGAAAAGAGGTCGGATCTGAAGAAAATAAGAAAGATCTGAAAGCTTTGTGCTCTAAGAAAGGTAAAGTAAGAATTTCTGAGGTAAGATCTGCAAGCTTTGTGCTTTGATAAAGGTAAGAATAGTGAAAAGTTCTAGATCGAAAAGTTTTGTGTTCTGTAGAGGTAAGATAAGTGGAATTTTTTGTTTCAAAGTATGAATCTAGGTATATGTCCTAGCTTGAAAACTAGGGCACTGATAGATGAAAGAAGGCTTGATATGAATAGATCTGATAAGAATAGTGAAAGATATGTTATACATATGCATAGAAAGGATGTTTGGACTAACAAATTGATGCATGATCCCATAAATAATTTCTTCCAGGTTAGCTACTATGATCCTAGTGCATAGTATAGGAAAGGTTGGGGATCATTTAAAAGAAAGAGAGGGTTAACCCTCTGTTATAGTTGTAGAAGACCGAGACATCTTGCTAAGGATTTCCCTGGTAAGAAACCTAGTTGTATTTGTTGTAAAGCTATGGACCATGAAGTATTGGATTCCCCTAGAATGATTGCTAGGATTGCAAAAATGAATATGGCACAAGAAGACCATGAGAAAGATCAAGAAACTGAGATAATGATAGAACCCCAGAAGGAATCAGAGAAAGTATTAATACATATGAAAGAGAGCCTGAATGAACATAAATATGTCATCTTATCAGAGATCTTAAAAGAGAAAGAGAAAGTCAAAGTACTAATAGGAGATTTAGACATTGATTGTGTTCTAGATGAGGAAACACAGGTGAATATCATGAAAAAAATCACTTGGGAAACCCTAGGAAGGCCTTCTATGATCCTTTCACTAGGAGGAATAGGAATATTCAGAGGGAAACTGATAACCTTATGTGGAAGGATCGCTCGGTTACCCATGAGTGTCAATGGAACTTTAACAGAAGAAGATTTTGAAATTATTAAATTTATTGAGAACAACGCCCCATTTCCAGCTTTGTTAGGAAAGCCCTGGATTGAGAAAGACCGGATCTGAAAGGAAGAAGAAGAAGTTCTAGAACAGAAAAAGAGATACCTAATGGATTTTATGACTAGAAGGATCACACACTTGATTGAAGAATAGGAAAATATATCGAAGCTATTTAACACCAGGGACTTGGATGTCGAAGTTGTAAGAACACTAGATAACCACTAAATATTGAAGTACCTAGCCTCGACTAAGAAGAAGGGTTACTCTTGAGCCCTAGAAAAGAAGATCAATAGTGCGAAGTGATTATGCCCAAAGAAGATAAGAATTAGAATGGAAAGAGGAATATCGAGTCGAAGCTCACTAGAAAGAAGGCTAGGAAGATAAGCAAGAAGAGGGCTAAGATTGAAACATTACAGACGGCTTCAAAGGGAGCCTCGCAGAAGAACAATTTACAGAATTTGAGCTTCGTCGGGATATCAGAACAATGACATATGGCACTTCGCCATGGAAAACCAATATAGCTGTTGGGACTGATAGATCCATTCGAATTCTACTCCGAATAGAAAGAAAGGTAATAAAG
The DNA here is from genome assembly GCA_010110895.2 of Picea sitchensis. Classification (NCBI taxonomy): domain Eukaryota; kingdom Viridiplantae; phylum Streptophyta; class Pinopsida; order Pinales; family Pinaceae; genus Picea; species Picea sitchensis. Next base: position 2,935 of record SNQJ01S0249854.1, read on the forward strand.
GTTCATCATCAGTCTGTTGGACCGTTCTATAACGGAAATAATGAATTTAATGAAGCCTTCATATCTGTTGCAAGCGATCTGTTACATAGTTGTCTATTTATCCCGTCGCACCATGCAACGAGAACACTTTTGCTAATTGCGAATTTGAGCTTGCAACATTGATTAAGATTTCCCAATGATCACTACGTGTTTTCCTTCTAACCTATTGTAGTGCCCACATTACTTTGAGAACCCGAGATATCCATCCCGAGCACGTATATCCGAAGAGCTCACCATCGAAGAAGCAACTGTGACAGAAGTTCTGATCGACTTAATGACTGAAAGAACCATGTCGAGGAGAGGATTGTCTACAGGTGTATAGGAATCATTGATGAGAGGATTGCAAGCCTCCCCGTCGACTGCTTGAGTCGGCCCATCCCGACCAAAAGATGAAAAGAGAACTAAACATAGAAATGATCTTGTGAACGCTAAGTTGATCCAGAGCATATTACCTACCTACCTACCACCTCTGAGTGGTGCAGTAAATAGAGATAGTGTACCCCGATATTTCGACTACACTTTGGTCACTGCGTACCTCCCGAAGGGGATACACGTAGTTTGCGTAGACCAGGATAAGATTGCAGCTTTGAAGTTTAGTGACTTCAACCTTGGAGACAGGAAGGTGTACAACATGCTTGCTCCATGTAAATAACCGACGAAGATGAAGGGAAAGAACTCGAAGATTGTCCCTCAACAATGGACTATGGACCTCACGCAGTCCACCTTGCTGAATGGCATGAATGTCCCACATTTCAAAAGACACCAGGAAGTCAATGCATGTGTCAAGATGATACTATAGAGATATCATGGAGGCTACTTATGGTTAAACCATCGCATCACGGTCGATTTGAAATTGATCGAAAAGATCACAGGGTCGAGCATGCAGGGCCCTGACCCAAAGGATTTTTACCTTGGAAAGAACACAAACCGAGACCTAGCATAGAAGATCAAGGAGACTTACGACGATGTCCAGAAGGTTACACAAGGCTACAAGGTAGTTTCTATTAAGAATGGCACAGTGTGCATCGCTTGTCAGCTCATCGTAAGGAAGTTAGTATGGAAGAATAGACTGACCCAAGTCATCGGTTTCGTAATAGACCTCGCAGGGAAGTGTGCAGAAGGACTTCAAATGAATTGGGGGAAGTACTGGGTGAATCAATTGGAACTAGACTGCAGGGAAGCATATGATCAAGGATATGAGTTCCACTTCAGTTGGCTACTCATCCTGATCACTTTCATCACATGGGAGATGACGAAAGGTGCGACCTTCCCGGACATAGAGCCCTTTGAACCACTGGCCGCGAAGTTGAGTATGCTAGGGTACTCGAACAACATGAATAAGCAGTGGGAGTCGAATGTCATGTTTCACACATATTACAACCAGTTGAATCTAGCCATCCATTCCGAGCTGCCCATGACCCCGAATACTCTCCACAGGTTTTTTCCTTTGATGAAATTCAGCGCGGACCTCCATTTTATTTAGATCACAGTGCGTACCGATGCTCATAAGCAACAAATGTAGTCATACTACAAGTTGATAGAATAAGACATCGAAGAGATCACCAAGGAATGGTCGGTGAACCTCCTCATTCCAACAATCCTCACAGAAATCTCCGATATAGAAATCCCAAAAATTATGTCGGATACACCAAGACTGAGCAATACAAAAAAGATTGAAGAGGTTCACGATGTAGACAATGCATTTGTAAGGAATGCTTCCATCTCACTAGATGAAGAGGGTGATCACAAAGAAGAAGAAGGCACAACAACGTAGCGGAAGAAAGGCGATATGCCACTGCCTAGGGACGAAGAGGACTCCTTGAAGAAAAGCAAGGTTTCACCTCTGAAACCTTCCTCTAGGAAGAAATCTAGAACTCCTTGTAACTAAGATGTAGACTACCCTCACTTCAGATGATTTTAATTTCATCGTCGCAGCCCTGAACGATGCTTCACTAGGGATATTAGAGAAGCAAGATGTGAAGCAGGAGTAGATGTATAATCGTATTGAGATTGAACTCCAAGAAGTGCAATAGGAACTACATTCTAGCCGCACAGTCTCCACTGTGCCTCTGATAGTATGAACACCAGAACTTGGGGATGAGCCAACTCAACTCCATCAGATTGTTGATACAGTTGAAGCTTGACTTCAAAGAGAACAAGAAGAAACAACGCAAGCCACCCAAGATTTAACACAAGTACATGGAGTCCTTATGGAGAAATGCAACACTTCGGAACGAGAAAAGCTTACTCTCCAAGAAAAGTGGGATGAAGAGAAAGAAAATCTACAACAAAGAAAGGAACAACTGCTCATAGAGAAAATCGAGATAAAGGAACTGGTCAAAAGAGCACTTCGCTTTGTGACAGTCATTGAGGTACAAAATGAAGAGCAAGTTCCACAACAGGTGGAACAACTGGAAGAAGTAATCCAGAAGCTACAACAACACATAGAAGATTTATTGCTCTGCGCAGTACCAGAAACCCCACAGGAGATAAGGGAACAACAAGAAGAAACTGCCTGTAGCGCAGTCGACATACTGAAAACTCTTTCCCTTGAATGCAAGCAACTGAGTAAATGCAGCACTCAAACGTATGAGAACCTGACTGAGAACTGAGAGTTACATAAATTGGAGTCCCAGCTCCAGGAGGTGAAGTATCAAGATGAAAAGATACAAGCACAGCTTAAGGCCTTATTGCCAATGGAAAGAATGAAGCGGTCTCATGAGAAACGCATTGCCCAATAGCAGATCCATATGATCCAAAGCAAGGTGATGGAAGTAACTCAACATCTTCAACCGGTAAAAGATAAGGCATGTCAGTTATTTAGAGAGGTTGAAGGCCGAGGAGTAGATTTAGAACATGTTGTGAGTTCAGTAGAACAATGCCTAGAAGGGATGGTAAATGATGCAGTGATTTAGGAGTTCACTAAGCAAGTGGTTATAGCACAACAACAGATTGAAGCAGCTCGAGTGAAGCTCTAGGTGTTCGAAGAAGAATTGATCAAACCAGAGTGACTCGGGATGAGTCACAGGTGACTGTTGGGGGCCTGTTGGCCCTTGGCCAAGTTTTGGGACTTACTTGGTCATGTTTGACAATTTTGGGACTTCGACAGCCTGTTGAAGGAGGAGCGCAAGGTGAAGCGGAGATTGCAACATCTCATCCCATATTTGGGTCCTTTTTGGGTTTATGGGATAATGTAACGGGAATGGGATGTCAACCCATGGGTTTACCCATGTTTAGGCCTATTTTGTAATATATAAATAGATGCCTGGGATAGATAGAAGTAGTAGTGCATCTATGTGATAAAGGGTCGTAATTGCTATGTGAAAAAGTAGATTTGTGTGATTTGGTTCTATGCATACTGTGTGAGACTTACAGAGCTATGTGCAAGTCCTTGTAAGAGGTCATGAAAGGTTGTGTGTTGAGATATACTCAGGGAAGGAGGATCTAGCGAGCTGCGCAGATCTCCTGTCCTACGCAAAGTAAGGTTTTGGTGGCTCTGTGTTGTAACTGATTGAAGAAGCTAATAAAGAAGAAGAGTTGGTGGATGTAGCCCCAGGGTGGGGGTGAACCATGTAAATATTGTGTGTTGGTCTCTATGCTTTGGGTTGATGTGTATATATCTTCGGTTGTTAAGTGCTTTGAGATGATTAGATAGATCTACTTATGCTTAGTGCTAATAATGTGTATGAATGTTAGATCTGATATTTAGGAATATGCTTTGTGCTTGATCTACCAGATCCGATCTATTTTACTATTGCTAAGTTCTTAAATATATATTAGATGTAAGTGAATGCTATGATGCTTTGTTCTATATGCAAAGTAGAATAGTGATTGAATGATTGATGCTAAGTGCTCTGTAAGTGATATAATCACAGATCTGTGTCCTAGCTAAGGTTGCAGAAACCTGAGTCTTGCAACCACCCCTGCCTCTACCTCAGGTGAGACTTCATCTTCTTTGTAGGTGTTGCCAAAAGGGCCAGTAGTTAGGGCTTTATTGGTGTGCTCTTGAGTGTTGAACCCTGGGTATGCCCCTATGCCAACACCCCCCTATATTTTAGGTATCCCTCTCGACTTTACCAGTGAGTTACTAGAGGTATGCATGCCTTATGAGGTATTACATCCATAATCCATTTTACATGCAAACAATTTGTAGTTTATTAATTATTATTATTATTATTTTATGTGTCTCATGGTGACTACACCATCACCATCCTTTAATACATACTCTCACTTTTCCATGCTCATATTCTATCATTCCTTCTTTTGTACCTACCTAAAATATTATCATTGACGTCGATATAAAAATAACCCATGGACCATATTACATAGGTCATCATCCACTGTAACCGCTAGTTCTATCAAAATTATCTTCACATACATGGTTCATAGATATTGGTTCCAAATTTATTTGGAACTATAAAATGCATTCTCCTTGACCATAACCTGATCAAATCTATTACTTCTCAACTATATCTACCAAATCTGGGCATGTCGAAACCAAATCGACCTGATCTAGGCATGTCTCAGGAGAATCTACCTTCCCAACGTTCCAACAATGATTGAAGTGCACTTTATCATGCACATCCAGGAAACTCAATTAGGGATTCTCTCGCAAGATATATATACCATCCCAAACCTTGCTTTGATACTAATTGTTAGGATTTTAATTGATCATAATAAAATATATTGGCAAGAGAAAAATAATACACACAAGCAATCATACATTTAGACATATAATTATCCTGGAAAACCTCTCGAGAGAAAAACCAGTGTAATAATAGAACTATTATTAACCTTGAACTAAACTAACCAAGTTTGGCCAAATGATCTATACATCGCTCACATCTAGGCCACTTTACAATGGAGTCTTACAAGCCTTATAAAAGATTCTACCCAGACATTCTTTGACATAGAAAACCATGGGCCATCAATAGAATGTGCTCGAAACCATGTGCTAGGACCTAAACCATTTTGAATCATTCCCATGTCAAGGTTAACCCTAACAATCCCCCCTTTAAACTTGAATTGGGGATTCCTCATCTAGCCCACCTATAATCTCAGTCTCCCTCCCAACATTACGGGTGAGTTACCATGGGTACACATGCCTTAATAGGTATTACAATCATATGCCCTTTTACATGCAAACAATTTCTACTTGATTAATTTTGTTTTATGTATCTCATGGTGACTACACTATCACCATACATTTTTACATCCTCTTGATTTTCCATGCTTGTATTCTTCTATTCCTTATTTTTTACCTGCATACAAGCTTATTAATGACATCCGTATAAAAAGAACCCATCTACCGGATTACATGGGTCATTAGTCATTGTACTCGCAAGTTCGATAGGAGTTATCTTCATTTACATGGTTTATCAATATTGGTCCCAACTTAACGTGCCACTTTGAAATGTGTTGTCCTTAACCATAACCACATTATATCTGTCACTTCTCATCCTGATATACCAGATGTGGGCACTCCAATACCAGATCGACTTAATCTAGGCATGTCTCAGTCCGATCTACCTTGCCAACATTCCAATCATGCTTGAAGTGCACTTTACCATGCAAATCTAGGAAACTTAATTAGGGATTCTCTCACAAGAGAGATCTCCAAATCTTGCCCTGATACCAATTGTTAGGCTTTTAAATGAGCATTATAAAATATATTGGTGAGATAAAAATGATACACATAAGAAACCGTACATTTAGAAACATAATTATCCTAGAAAACTCATGTAGAGAAAAACCATCCTAATAATAGATCTATTATTAACGTTGACCTAAAATAGCCAAGTCGGGCCAAGTGAGCTAGCCACCGTTCACCTCCATGACACTTTACAATGGAGTCTTACAAGCCTTAAAAGGGCTTCTTCACATGCATTCTCTTGCATACAAAACCATGGGCCATCAATACCATGTGCTTGAAGCCAAGTGCTAAGAGTTAAACCACTTTGACTGATTTTCGGGTGAAGGTTAGGATTAACATTATGGGTTAGTTGTTAAAGTGTATCAAGGTTTGGAATGATGATGATGTCGAGGATGATGTTGATAATTATGATGATTTTGATGATGTCGATGATGTTAATGACAATAAGAACAATGAAATTCATCATGATAATGATGATGATGGTTATGATGATGATGATGATGATGAAAATGTTGATTTTCATCATTTTAATCATCATTACCATCGTCAATTTTCATCATTGTCATCATGATTGTCATGATTTTATAAAAAAGAATTTAAGATGTTTACAACAATGCCAATTAGGATGATTCCTTTTTATTATAAAAGTTATTGTGTATTTTAATCACTCCATTTTCAACATGTGTTGTTTTTTTACTTAACGACATAAATTAGTTAAATGTAGATAGAAATTCTCTCAGTCTTATTTAGATCAATGAACATGCCCAGAGAGGAATATTACTTACTAATCCAATGAGAAATAACATAATAAATTTATCTAATGTCAACTATACATCCAAACTATGTAGTGTGTGAGAAGCAATTCATTATTAATATCTGCATAAAAAAGGAGCTCAAATCAAGAAGGGAAAACCATAAGAATACTCAATTTGATTCAGTTAATCACTTTATTAAATAAAATTTATTATGCATGCATGTCATATTGATATTGAATGTCATCCATTTCAATATCTAACTCATCCATATCTGAATTTGTTCTAGAGTAATGTTATTATATGGCATTGTAATTTCCTATTACGACAAAATCCACTAAACCAATATAAGCACAGTATATGAATGTATTATTATGGTAAAAATATCATCAAATATTGACCCCATATGTAGTATTTAATTAGTCCATTATCGTCATAGATTTATTAAATTCTTATAAGAGTAGTTAATAGTTATTAAAGAAATCAAAACTGTAGTGTACCCTTTTTCACTACCGAGGTTTCAAGCCTCTCCTAACCAGTCTGTACACGGATTTTATACATAATTCATACAGACATTATAAGCACATGCATTTAAACAATTAAACACACTTAAATCTCAGAGTAAAATATATAAGTTACTGCTACAATTAAACAAGCCATAGCATTCAACAGTAATTCATTTACATAGCAGAAAACATGATACATAAATAGCTTAGTCATGCAAAACATGATCAAAGCATAATTCAGATACTTATCTTTATCAATGGTGGAATCCACCAACCAAATGCAT